>PVKN010036795.1:0-11376 GCA_004027915.1 Capromys pilorides | reverse complement strand
AAACACGATTAAGAAGAACCGAGGCCTTGTTACTTATTACATTCAGCCTTGAAACACACCACTCCACTCACATCTGGATGATAAATGCAATTCTTATGTAAAAAAAAATAATTTTTCGGCATGACGCTCCCTATCTGCAATTACATCAAAATCACATTAATTGAGCTATAACACTGTCATGCTCAGCAGCTGGAAAGTGCACCCATACATTCTAAAGAGAAGGCCATTAATTCAGCTCTCTGCAGCACAGCAGTGAAATGGGGATGTCCGTTCCCCAGCGTGATTTACTGTCTTTCAAGCTGCGTAAGTGGGAACCTCTACAAAAAGATTTAAGTTAAGTGACTCTTGTGCTGCTCCGAAGCTCATTTATTATTGAATTAAGTTTTCATTTCATTTAAAGGGAATCAAGAAATATAGTTTTATTTGAAACAAGGTAAAACATTGAAAAGAAATCAGCTATTATGATCCAGGGAGCCAGTGTGTATATCTGCCAGGGTTCTCACTCTACTTCTACTCCGTGGAAAAGCTCAAATTTAAACTCATAAATATTACTAATATGCATATCATTTGCGGCACTGGCATGAGAGCTCACCCTGGCTTTTCACACTTCATCATTTCTCTCTTTTAATTTTCTTTTATTTTTTTTTAAAATCAAATAAAGTAAAAGATGAGTTTGTGAAAAAATAAGCAAAAAGGAACATCTATTTGTGTCATCTGTGTCATAAAGATGACATGGACGGAGAGGCAGGAGGGAGAGGCAGGAGGGAGAAGCCGGGAGGCAGTGAGATGCATCTGCGGGAGGATCAGTATGTGGCAGAGAAATCAAGTCTGGTCAACAACCAGGAAGAAAAGATTTACAGCCTCCTGGCCCACAGACGAACGGGTGTGGCTGGCACTCGGAGGATGACTCCCTGCCGGTGGAGTGCACCTCAGCTCGGGGCCACATTATCAGTCCTTGTATCAGGTACGTGTGACAAAGCCTCTTTAGCAACCGTGACCCTGTCTGCCCCCAGTCGAGATAAAAAGAAATGATATATTTCTATATAATCTTTTCCCCTCTGAGCCTCGTACAGAAGAGCCAGGTGGAACAGTCCCCATACCAAGAAGTCCCCAAAGAACGAAGTACTTCTGGACAAACTATATTTTTCAAAAATCTGGTAGGACCTCTCTAATGGTGTCATTTACACTCCAGTCACATGTGTCTACAGCACAGGACCCTTCATAATTAGGTATATACACTATACCGGCTCAGTGCCTAATTAGCAAATTATGTTGAAAATAGCATCCTGCTAATTAACGGTTATTATGGCATTTCTGAAGCTGAGGCTTTAATTATCACCAACCTAATGCTTGCGTATGGAGAGAAAAAAGCACCCCCCCTTTAAATGATCAATAAGTGCAAAAGATTATTATAAGGCAAATCTGCTGACAGCTGATTAATTTGTTTGATGCAAAGTTGCTGTGCGTTTCGTATTATTTTATCAGAGTTGCAGGAAAAGGGTACGTAATTTGGTTTCATTAGCAACTTCTGCGATTTATCACTAAAAACTGCACCTCCCCCCCCCCCCTTTTAGTTGTTTGTTCAATTCCCTCTGTGTTTTTGCCTGTACTGGCATCAAAGTCAAGAGCAGGAAGTTTTAATTAAGTGACACTAATGAGGTCGTTGAAAATGATACTTCAGCAATTCAGCATGCTGTTAAATGTGTTTATTCTATAATGTCATCAAAGGTGATTGTTTTCCCTCGTAATAGATAAAATTCATTACCATAAGCATTGTACTTTGGAGTGTTGGAAATACGAAGTGCAAGTTAGTCAGGTGTATCTGTTACATTCACCCCTCCTCCCGGCTGCCAATTCAAATTACTGGACCTAAAACAAAACTTTATCAAACAAAGCACAGTCAGGTTTGTTGTTGTTGTTGTTGCTCTGTTTTGTGCTTTGTGTCTTTTTTTTTAAGTGTCCCACTTTTAGTAATTAACCGATACTGCCAGGGAGGAACAGAACAAAACTGAACATGCAAATGAGTAATCGAGGAAGGTTGGAATGTTGGGACTGGGTGAAAAGATGCCCCCCTGAGCCAGGCCACTAAGTGGCACATTCTGCTGCTCTGACCAAGCAGTGAGCTGTGACCTGCCAGCACTACCTGGATGGACGCAGAGTCTGGGCCCCTGCGTAGCTCAGGCTCAAACTTCAGCTGCAGTGGGACGTGTTGGGGCTTTGCACCTTTAAAATGGTTGCAGCCTCCCAAATACAATTACGGCTGTACGACCCACTTTAGAAACTTAATTATCACACTGTGAATTTCTCCACTGCCTGATCCCTAACAATTAAAAATGCTTCTCCACATTTCTAAGAGGTCTAAAGAGGACAAGTGCCTGCATTTCACAGATGAGGCTGAGCGAAGAAATGGAGCCCAGGTCAGAGGCAGAGCACGGCTCGACCCCGCCCCTCTTGACCTCACTAAGGCAGGCCCCATCTGGGCCACACCTGCATCTCACCAAGCCTGAACAGACTCTAGGTTTCTGTAGATTACTTATTTAGGAGCCCACCTTTGAGCCTTGCACAAACGAAAAGCTCTACCGCGTGCTCACGCCATCCTGCTCGCTTCTGAGTGGGTCACCACTGCTGCAAGGCCGTGGGCGGCAAACCCTTCACCCAGGTAGCAGGTCCGGTCTCACGTTTTATCTAGACTTGTGCATAAGTAATTCTCTCATACAAAGCTGCCCATTTCTAGGGTTAGTTTTTTTAAAATTTTTAAAAATCTTTTTATTGACTTATTTGTTACAGAGTCTTGCTACGTAGCTCACACTCACAGTGATCCTCCTGTCTCAGCCTCTCCAGCTCTGAGAACAATAAGTGCAAAAGATTATTATAAGCTGGGCCACCACGCCCAGCTTCAGTGGACAGCATGGCACACCCAGGGATAGGGGTTGGCACAGCACGAGGTACTGGGGATCAAACTCCGGTCCTTGTGCCTGCCTGGTAGGCACTTAGACTGCCGCACCATCTTCCCAGCCCGTAGGGATTTTTTTTTTAAATGCCAGAGGAAATCAGGAGCGACCTGCTGCATTTCGTACCGTGCCTCTGACAGCAGAGCTCCTACCTAAGAGCAAGGTACACACATTCAATATGCCTAACTGACCACTCAGCTACAGACCACAAAAACGACTATGCAAAGACTTCTGCAACACCTTTGTCTTAACTACTGTGACAGGAAACAAAAATTATTTGTCTTCTTCACTAAATCCCCAGTGTACACAGGTTTGATCCTAGAGTAGGAAAGGAGGCTGGATTCAATGAGCTCATGGAGTCTTTCAGGTCACTCTCAAAGATAGTGTCTATGAAAATTATTAGCCAATTTTCTAAAACATCTCAGAAAATTTAAACATCTGTATGGTGGAATAAATCAAATTTTGACCTAGCCAGTTAGCTTAAGAGAACCCTCCAAATGCATCATATTAGAAGCATAAGCAGTCACCTGCTTTTGATCAAGGGTTTGGACATAGGAACAACATTAGAGCGGCTCAGAAGTCCTAACAAGGTGTAAACTCTCGCTCTTCTCTAACGCACATTAATGCAGTGTGCTTGGGGGCGGGGCTAAGGCTGGAGCAGGCTGGGAAGAGTGAGGCGGCTCCCAGGTGGGCGAGGGAAGGAAGAGGGTTTCCATAAGAATCAGGCATCTTTGCCAATTTCAACGTACTGCTTAGAATTTCAATTTGTACTTTTCTACCCAGTCTCTTTCCCCCTTAACTGTACCACGCCGCGATGTAGCTCAATAGAAAGGCAAAGCTAAAAAGATTCACCCGCTCTGGCCCTGTAACTGTGCTCCCAGGAATCTATCAGAAGGAAATCAGCAGTTGTCACCACAGTCTTGTTTAGAATAATGAAAAATTAAAAACTTAAGTGTCAAACTTTGCAGATAGGCTAAATAGCCACACGATATAATGTTCTGCAGTCAGTACAAAACATGTACTCAAGGAATATATATTAGTAAAAACAGTGAGGAGATAGCTAAAAATTGAACATTAGCTATATGTAGGTTTTTATAGATATATAGCGTATATATATATATATATATATATATATATACATATATACAGAGAGAGAAAGCCTGTTCTCACATTCACAGATGTCAATGCATCTAAAAAGAACGCAAAACAGACACAAAAGTATACATAGTTCTTGCCCCAGACAGGTAGAATGGAAAATAATTTTAATGTTTATACACTATAAAACTGCTCATTTTTAAATGTTAAAATTATAAACTAATTCAATCATACATGTGCGAGGACAGTCTCAGATGTTATTGGGAATTGTTAGGCTATGGCTTTATAATTATATCACTATATAATTTATAACATAATCAGGCCCTGCATTTTTCCTCTATTAACTTCATCACCACTCAGCCACATGAAGGCCAGAAACCAGTAAATGCTGAAACTGTTCTTATGAGCCTCTCAGAACACCCCCCAACCCCCAAGAACACTAATTTAAAAGCTGTTCGCGGGACTGGGGGTGCAGCTCAGTGCGAAAGAGATTGCCCAGCATGTACAAGGCTCCAGATTCAGTTCCCAGCATGACAATAAAATAAAAATAAAAAATAGAGGTTTATTCTCTGTATTTCATAGCCAAAGTAGTAACCTCATTTTGTTTGAGGTTTCCTGCAGAGTTCTACCAGCAAAGAGTACAACATTTGAAGTTGTAAATCATTTCAGGGTGCTGTGCAGGACTCTTAGAGGTGGATATTTTCCTTCAAAGTTTGGTGACTTATTTTACAGAGTGATGGCCTCCCTCATCTGACTCCTCAGAATTGTAGAAGTATTTTCCGTTAATCAGCGAGAATACATGACTGAGACACAGTCACTACATATATAGTAGATACCATTTAAATTTTCATAAAGATGTGTTGATGTGTACCGCAACTTTTTTCCATGAGCTTGATTCTCTGAAGGACTGTTTGAAAACACTTTCTGCTAAGGAAGAGAGGAGACAGCCCAAAGGCAGCTGAAAACCTTACTCTGCTAGGTTACCACCACTATTCTGCAGGATAATTTAATTATAAATAAAATGAAGATGTAGAACGAGGTGTGCAACACAAGCTGCCTTGTCAACTGGAGATGAGAGGATCAATACATTGCCTGCCTAACATTTCCCAGTCATATCCTTAATACAACTCAAATTGGAGTTAGAACCCCTGAAAGTTATTTAGCCAAACAACTTCAGTGTTCTTAGTTGATTACTGTGAAGAGCAATCAGATGAACTCAGGTATGGAGGCACACACCTGCAAACCCGGCACTATCAACCGCTGAGGGGCTTTGGTGATGCTGAGAAAAATCCTATAGATTTTTTCCCTACTAGAGATTAAACTAAACTACTCATCAAAGAATTTGTGGGTTGTTTCTTAGTTGCTTAATTTTTTTTTTTTCTTAGCCTTTTTAAAGCCAGGACAAAAAGGAGGAAG
Organism: Capromys pilorides; assembly: GCA_004027915.1. Lineage (NCBI taxonomy): Eukaryota > Metazoa > Chordata > Mammalia > Rodentia > Capromyidae > Capromys > Capromys pilorides. The sequence goes on along the minus strand of PVKN010036795.1, from coordinate 5,914 downwards.
AAGAGGAAGAGCAGGGAGATAAGAGGATCAGCGATAAAGAGAGGTAGGCTTGTGTTTTTGTCCTGTTGCCTACAGGTTCTATCACTTTAGGCAAGTGGCTGAAATTCTCTGAAGCAGTGGTCCCTCATTTTATTTCTGAAAGGCATGGAAAGGCTAAGTAAATTAACACGGGAGAAGAAGCAGATGACAAATTGTTTTTTTTTTTAATTGTAAAGGTTCAAAAGCTATTTCAGAAACACAATTTGTTTCTTTGTTTTAAGCCTGCATGGAAAGAAAGTCTGTATTGATGTCACAGTTTTCATGATTCTCTTTTGTGTTTTATCTTTGTATTATGTCACAAAAAAAGAGCTCACTCTTGCTCCGTGTAACATACCACTGAAAAGGAGAGATCCAAAACTGTCTCGTGGAACTCCAGATTTCATCTTTCCCAGTGTTCACAGCAGATGAGAGCACGTACTGAGCTGCGCATAAGATATGCAGTGATTATCATGCCATGAGGGTGACACAGACTCTCCTGAATGGTTTGTGAAGACTGCCTCACAGTTCAGAGCCATGTGTCATCGGTGGGCACACTAGTTTCTTCATGTGTTCACTCAATTATGCAAGGTCAGTGCTATGTAGTACACTACACACAGAGACAGAGACAGAGAGAGACAGAGACAGAGACAGAGACAGAGACAGAGACAGAGAGCGCAGTCCCACCATCACCAGGCTTAATTATCTCCTTAAAGTTACCTGGCACACTGTAAGCCATGCTACTTGATAGAGATATGAAGGGAGGTCATTTAGAAGCAAAAGGGACATAGAAGAGTGTATCTTAACAAATTCTGGGACCTACTCCTTCTTCCTATTTCCCACTCAAAAGCAAACATATACTATAGTTTAGGCCACTCCAAGTTGCAACTCCCAGAGAAGTCTTGTAATGGGCAATAACAACAATTTGGATAAATTGCAGGCTCTGGCTTCAAACTGGAGTTAGAACCCTTGCAAGTTATTTAGCCAAACAACCTCCATGTTCTTAGTTGATTACTGTGAAGAGCAATCAGATGAACTCAGGTGTGGAGGCACACCCCTGCAAACCAGGCACCATCAGCCGCTGAGGCAGGAAGAGTGCAAATGCAAGCCCAGCACCAGCCATTTAGAAAGACCTGCCCACAACATTAAAAAGGGGTGGAGGACAAAACCAAAAACAGAAAGAAAGAAAGAAAGAAAGAAAGAAAGAAAGAAAGAAAGAAAGAAAGAAGGAAAGACAGACAGACACATCAAGTGCGGTGGTGAGCATGTAAACTGTGTGTAGCTCGGTGCCTGACACAATGTCTGCTAAATGTCTTGGCTAAAGGAACTAGGAGGAAAACGTGCTATCCTGTGCTAGATACTCTAGGTATGTAACTGTACTCACAAGAAGTTTATAGGTTAGACGCTGTTATCCTTATTTTATCGAACAGTGAACAGACCCATCGAGGTTATTTTGCCCAAGATTCAGTAAGAAAACGTAAGCACCAGGATGTAACCAAGGCAGGCTGGCCCCGGTGAAGGTGCTCAGATAGGTGCGCATTTAATCCAACTCCTCACCCTCACCCACCGCCCTGGCTGCGAGGAGAGGAGGGTGAGAGGTTTTCCAGCAGTAGGCATTAGGCAGCAGCTGGTTGGAGGCTGTCCTCCAAGGGCATGGCCCACAGGCACAGAGGCACTGAAGACACATTCCAAAGACGTGACCCAAATGTACCTGCTGCAGCTCCTCGCTTGACCAGGGAATCAGGGCACAGGTGCTGCTCCCTCCCTAGCAGATTAGCAGCCGTGAACCTGGGGCAGAGCAGCTGGCAAAGCCTCCCACATCCATGGCTGCAGGCTCTTGCTGACACACACATGTCCACACACTCACAGACACACGCAGGTACACGAAAAGGGAAAGCTAGATCCACCTCCCTAGAAGGCAAACTATCCTCTGCCTTCAGTGACGCTGATAAACTGACCACAGAACCCATCTCCCATGGTTATAATAAATGAGCTCACAGCTGCAGCACCTTTGTTCTACACGGTAACTCCCATCCCCTAAAAGTGAAAACTGCATCAGGAGTGGTCATGTACTCATTTAAATGAACGTAATGAGCACTTACTATGTGCTAGATATGTCACCAGAGCAAGAAAACTTGGTGAACACCATAGCAAACATCTGCCAGATACCCAGAGGCTTTCCACACCTACCAATGATTCACTTTGCTTTCATTCAGCTGTTCTGCATCAGTGGCCATTTTCTGTGGTACACAGATCCCTCCACCCTCCTACACTCCTACTACATAGAGTGGCAAAGTTATGTGATGCTACTGGATTCCAAACAATGCTTCTTAGAAGGAGAGCGTCAGCGAGGTAGCTCAGCAGACTCAGCACCTGCTTAGGCAAGTGCAGGGACCAGGGTTTGACCCCTGGCACCACATGCCATGCTGCCTGGCCCCCAGTGCACCAAACACACCACCGAGACCAAGACCAAGACCGAGACTGAGACGGGGTATGGTGGCACACACAGCTTGGTTCTCTGTCATCTTCCTAATATCACCTGCATAATAAAACATATCTGCATGCTCCCAGGGGTCTGACTATACACAATGCCTGAAAGACCCCGCCATTACTTTTTGCCAGCCAGCGCATTTGGAAGGTGATGACACCCTTTGATTTGTCACCATGCTGTTTGCCTCAGTGTCCCCCACCCTCAGTTCATCGTGAATGGATGACTCACACACATCTCACAGTGCACAGAAGAACCGGCATCACAGCTCCACCACCTGCCACCCAGGTGATCTGAGGTTAATACTTCCTCTCTTGGAGACCTGCTTTTCCTCTTGGTCAATGGAGGTAAGAATGAGTCCTAAGGCTCGTGCAAAGACATAGAGAGATACACGGAGTGTGTGGCACACTGCCTGGTACATAGAAGCGTTCCAGGAAGTACCAGCCAGATGCCTTCAATGAGACAATATGCCTACATGGTAGCTTTCTAGAGATGCCCAGACGGAAACGACAGTGATTCCCATCCACAGACACGGATTCCTGCCCACAGGAAGGGCCCCTGTCCCAAGCCATATCCTCTTCACAGTCCCCAGGCCAGCCAGCACCTATCTACAACTATGCCCTGGCTTGCTTCCTCCTTAGGGCTGGAAACTCCAGGAGGCCAAGAATGACATCTCGTGGTTTTAATTTTCTTGGTCCCCCAATATCACGAACAGAGCACATACCAAATAAAAGTTTACCAAAAGGGTAAATGAATAAAACAGAAAACAGGAAGTACCACAAAAGTAAGCGCTGTGAACTTATTTCAGGGTAATTCAGAGGAAGGACAGAATATTTTTATCTAATTATATCAAAGTAGTGGGACTGGTGAAAGGACAGGTCCCCGCGAGGTCCTTGCCAGGCCTTGGGGACAGGCTGGGTCTGGTGATCTGAGCTGGGGAGGCTGGTTCTGGTCCCTCCACAGCTTAAATTCATGTCTCCCGGGCCCTCAGGAGCGCTCGGCAGCACAGGTGCCTGCGGAGCAGAGGACTGGAGGCGGTACTTTGCCTTGCAGTGGAACTCATTTTTCTCTGTAGTGCCTAGTCCCGACACAGGAAGTCCACATCAGCTTTGTCTTTCAAAGGGATTTTTATTTTCTACCCAACCTGGTTTAGCATCATTGAGAAGGTCTTCCATATAAAAGATTAATAAATAATATAGTAAGGAAGCCTAGGATTCATTCTGGGCCCTTCAGTACCCCTGAAAGAAATAGGCAAATTGGACAGAAATCAAAGCCGGGAAGCCACGAGGATTAAAGGGAGCAGCAGCAGGAGCTACTTATAAGGGATCCCGCAGCACCAGCCAGGAATCAGCAAGGCTCAGGGATGACAAAAAGAGCCAAGGATCAAATACTCTCCCCGAGCAAGGGTGTAGGCACACCGATGAAGGGAAAGAATTGCTCAGGGTCACGCGCAGGGGTAGAGCACAGAGGAATGGATGTAATTACAGAAAGGAAAACTTGGGCTGAATATCAGGGCAGCCTTCCTAGGAGCGGCTCTGTCTGAGTGCGGAAAGGCCTCCCAAGGGAGGTGGTGGAAGCCCCATCGCTTGAGGTGCATAAAGCCCCTGGACAAAGAGCTAAGAGTGTGATGAATAATCTGCCTGGCCAGGGGGTGGAACAGGTGACCCCACGGGGCCGCAAGGCTCCGCACTTCAATGACTTGTCAGGATGTATTTCATCAGGCACCCGCCGGCTGCGGAGGCCTAAAGCAGTGCCCGCACCCTCCTGGCCATTGTGCTGCTCAATGCGCTACTCCAGAAGCAGCTCCATTCACTTCAAGAGCCTCTCCAAGGCTCCTTGCTGCCTGCGAGATCCAAGGGAACAATATCTCACAGGGCACCTGGCGTGCGGCCTTAAGGCAAAGAGTAGCTCTGAGGGAGGAATTTTAACTCTGCCTCAAGTGCTTCCGCCTGAGCTCCTGAAGTCGCAGTATTTTTATCTTATTTTTGTTTTGTGTGAGTCCCTTTTTAATTCAGAAGAAACATATTATTCTTACCGGGGGATCCCAGAGAGTCGATATAAAATTATTATATTTTAAACTTGTCCTTAGAATTAACCCAACAGTTCCGTTTCACTCTTGGGAGTGAATTCGTTGTGCCTACCACAGATCTAAGTGCCTTGCAGCTCCTACCTTCCGCCCTCCACCCCTCTCTACACTGCAGTATTATATGCTATTTAGGGTTTTGCCCAACTCCATTTCCTCCTTCTCCCCCAGGGCTAGTCCTTCTGGTTCTTAGGTACCACGCATGCGCACATGCGCCTGGTTGTTACTACTCCCTTAGTCTGCTCGGGCTGTCATGAGAAAGCACCCGTAGAACAACTGGCTTAGAAGCAACAGAAATTTCTTTTTCCCTGCTCTGGAAGTGGGGAGCCTGAGATCAGAGTACCCGAGGCAGCCTCCGGGAAGGCTCTCCTTCCAGACACCCTGCTTCTTGTTGTGTCCACACGCAATGGCAGCATGAGCTGCGGTCTGTCTTCCTTACTTACCAACACTAATTCCTTGACAAGCAGCTTGCCTTCGTGGTCTCATCTAAGCCTAATTAACATCCCCAAAGCCTCACCTCCTAAAACCTTCGCATTGAGAGTTAAGACTTAAACATATTCCAAGACAGACCCAGCACCAAGTGTGTGCTTTGCGAAGTTTTTCCTGATTTGAAGAAGAGGGTCCTCCAGCAAGTATTTCCACCATAGGATCATTAACCACAGCTTGTCTGTGCAGCTTTCCCACCAGTGCTTAAAGGATATAAGCTGTGTCTCTCTTACTCTGTGCTGTAACTTTAGGACCTGGCACCCCTCTGTCCTTTCATACACATAAAAGAATCAAGAAGCAACATATTTTGGGGTCCAGGGACACTCTGTGCTCCCCACGTATTTCACACAAACTAAGTGTTTATCATGTGTACGATAAAGGTTGACTCTCGTGAAAACACAAAGATGAACGCAAAACCAACCTTGAGGACTTATGGACTAAACGAAGAAAGACGATGTGCATGCAAATATTCTGTGCTTCCAAGTACAAATGTGAAAGTGGCAGGAGACAGGCGTTAGGAACATTCCAAGGGAGCAAAGACTTTTCGAGCTAAGCCCAGGAAAACAGGTCTGGGAAGGATTCTTTACAAAGGCTGGTGGAATACGTAGAGATGAGAGCCAGAAAGTAGGTGACCAAATGAAGAGATTAAAATAATGCCATGGAAGCTGAAAAGCTCCAGCACCTCGAGTTCAATAATTAAATTGAAATTTAACCATAGGGAGGCACTAGGGTCACCAAGTATTTTGGGTGTCAAATCTAGACTTTATTGTATACGTAGGAGAGCGACATAGACTTTGCTCCGTGGTATGACTTAGTATAAAGTCGACATTTGTACCACAGTA
>PVKN010036794.1:0-11370 GCA_004027915.1 Capromys pilorides | reverse complement strand
TATATACACACACATAGAATTTAGGTATGTTCTTTTGTAGAAGTCTGCTCAGCGTTTGTTTTTTATAAAACTTTTCTGTCAAAATTCCATGCATATGTATACGTCCATTTTTTCTGAGCACAAGTCAGTTATGTTTTGCATGATCAATAAATATCTTTTAAGTCTTTCTCCTTCACTCTCAATAGCCTTTTTTTGAGGAAATTTCATTTTTCCTTTGTTATTAACCCTTTTTAAGTGCTTTGCCAACCATTTATTTGGGAAGATTTTCTTCTATATGACCATCTAGAAGGATTATTGGAGTGCCATAGATGTTAAATTCTATAATGCCCTCATTCACGAGGCATTAAGAAAAGACAAAAAGGGCAAGCCAAAGAGGTCATTGGATTAAAGTGCCTGCTTAGGCAGACTCAGCAGCTGGGTTTGATCCCCAGTGTGCAGCACTGGCCCCACCCTTGGGGCACAAGTGGCAATTGAGACTGAGCATGGTGGTGAGTGCCTGTAATCCCAAATCTTTGGGAGGTTGGACACAGCCAGATCACTGCAAGTCTGATCTGTGTAGTGGGACCCTGTAAACCCTGTAGACCCTTACTAAAAGGTACAAAAAGAAAAAAAAAAGAAATTAAAAAGAAAAGACAGAAAACTCTATCATATCATTCATTAAGTCCAGAATTCCTTAGATTAGTTTCTTTCTTTTTCACATCTATCATAGTCTTTCTGTACTTGTTTGTTAATTATAGCCAGGATATTTTATGTTGTGAGGAAAAGTGAAAGATAAGATCTATCTTAGTAGATCCAGAAATTCTGTGGCATTCTGCAAAATTATTCATTTTATTCTGTTTTATTGTACTTATATCACTAAAATATTGAGTTATATTTTAAACTGTCTTCTAGATATCACGTGTTTGCCAGTGTACCCTGACCATAGTTGTCATAAATATGCATAGTATTGTCATACACAGTAAATGGTTGCTTGCTGTCACAGTTGGTAGCCTGGTATCTTGGGCCCTGCTCTATTACACATGTACTGCAGTTGTGATCTTGTCTCAGTTACTCTTATCTCCTTGCTGGAGCAAATACCCAACACCCAAAATGAAGGAAGGAAAGGTTTATTTAGTTCACAGTTATTAGTGGTTTCAGTCTATATTCAGCTGGCTCCAAGGTAGACTGGCATATGGCAGAGAGCAGCTGTTCATGGCAGTGGAACAGCAACAGTGACACCAGGCCAACAATGGCACCAGAGAGAGTCTGTCTCTCTGTCTCTCTTATACTGCATTCAGGCTCTCAGCTCCAGCTTAGCTATAGCGCTCGCACACATAATCCCAGGAGTACCAAGATTTATAATCCCAGTGGATCACCCACAATCCCAGTGGATAATTAATTAGTCACAAACTCTAGAAGTTCTCGCCCCATGAGTACATGAAGCTTAGTGCAGACAACTAGACACAAAATATAACAGATCTTAAATGACCCCCAAGGCCTGTTAAATTTTTCGTCATCAACTGTGCACTGTTGATGGGTGTTGGAAATCTAAAAGATGTGGAGTATTCTAAGGAGATTTTAGATTCTGTACCTCTCTCTCTCTCTCTCTGTCTCTCTCTCGCTTTCGCTCTCTCTTTCTCTCTTTTCCACCATTCATGACCCACAATGATTGCTGCTTTCATGCTAATCCAAAGCAATGAGACCAACTGTCCAGGACCAAAGCCTCTAAAACTGTCAGCCAAAATAACCATTTTCTCTTTGCAACCTCATTATATCAGATATTGTGTCTTGGTTACTTTTCTCTCATTTCTGGGACAGAATACCTGACACCCAAAATTAAGGAAGGAAAGGTTTATTTAGCTCACAGTTTGTGGAACTTTCAGTCCATACTCAGCTGCTCAAAGGCAGAGTGGCACATGGCAGAGGGCAGCAGTTCATGAGAGTGGAATACAGCGAAACAGCAAGAGCAAAAAGGGAGGAGAAGCAGAGGCAGAGATGGCCTCTCTCCGTACCTTATATTCCATTCAGCCTATCTGCCCTGATAGGTATAGTACTCCCATCCATGTTCCCAGAAGTACTCACACCCACAATCCCACTTTTGCATCATGAATTAATCACAAACTCTAGAAGCCTGCCTCAATGACTGCATGAGGTTTTGGATGGACAACTAGACACAAATTGTAACATTGTGTTATACTAATAGAAAAAAGACTACCAAATTTGAAGTTTAGTCTCAGAAGTACTTTCCAGACAATAAATGAAATATACTGTATCTTAACACATATTTTATCAGAATTAAAATATTTTTGTATAAACAGAGACACTTTAATGGACATTTGTTGTGCCATTTATAAATTTTGCAGAACACATTTCTATATATTCCATCTAAATTATTCCAGTTGTTCCTCATTTCTTTGACTAAATGTAATTGTAGGAAACAACACATATACAACAACTTTTCCCCGTGTACTAACAGGTGAATTTGTTATGAATAGAGCAATGCTGAGAAAAGATGTTTCATTACTTACTCAGAAAACTTGACAATTGAATTTTCATCTGGCCAAACAAACACTGAAGACTTGATTGTTGCTTTTCTTGAGGAAAAACAGCCAATATACACAATGGGTTGAGAATATAATAGTCCAGCAGGCAGTGATAGTCAGTTTAATTTTAATGAGACTAAAAAGGCATTTTAGTTAAGTAGTTGGACACTGGTAGCTCCTACACAGTTCGTTTGATGGAGAGAAATTCCCTATTGATAACATTCTTACATTAGTGTTCAACACTAGAGAATTCCACCAGCCAATCAGGCTATCTGTTTTCAGATCAATGTTCTACAATTGGCTGGTGGAACTCTTAAAACAAGAAATCCAGCTGTTCTAGATTTTTCGTCCTTGACCAAAAGTTCAATTGTTTTTATCAGGTACTACACAGCTGCATTCACTTCCTTTGGAGAGTGACCTTCAGCAATCAGATGATCTGAGATGATGCTCAAAGAAATTTTCCATTAATTGCAATAACATACAACACCTGGAAAGAATTCCCTATTAAAGGAATGTTTCCCCTGACACTGGCAATATATACAATCAGGTGTACCTGTGCAGAAGGTCAGACTTGGATAGTCTTTTGTGTGTTCATATTTAGTGTATGGGTTGTGCAAAAAATACTTTGGGTATGATTTTTACCATTTCCGTAAAATTTCTTCAAAACTCTTTAAAATAACTTTCCATAAGATGCAGTTAATAAAAGATTTAATTCATTTGACTGGTTTACATATTTTTAAAAATAGAAAGATGGTATAATTAGCCATTGGGGAATTATAAATAAAATCTATGAGTAGTATACTTTATATCCACTAGGACGGCTATAATCAAAGCACCAGAAAATAGCAAGTTATCAAGGACATGGAGACATTGAAACTCTTACATTGCTGGTGGAATTTAAAATAGCATAGCTGCTTTAAAAACACTTGGTCAGCGCCTTGAAATGTCAAATACTGTGTTACTGTATAACACAGCTCCCTGTGTCACTTTGCTAGTCACCAAGACACAGCACTGGACAACGCTAAGGAGGGAAAGTTTATTTTGGCTCATATTTTGGAGAAGTTTCAGCCCATAGTCAGCTGCTCCATGGCAGGTGCTATGGGAGAGGAAAACTGTCCATGGCATGGTGGTGGGAATCACAGGAAGGATGATGGGGAATAGACCCTTCCAGGGAACACCTTCTCCAGTCAGGCTTCACCTCCCTGTAGTATACATAGCTGTATATACTACAAACTATTGCGTTTATAGTATATAAACTTTATATAGTTTATATACTATAAACTCAGTAGTGGACCAATTCATTGACGAGTATCACCTTTCATAATCAATAGCCTCCCTCAAATTCCACCTAAAATGTGTGAAGCTTTGGGTGAACCTGCAGATATAAGCCATAGCTGCAATGCCTTTTTTTTTTTTCTTCTTTTTTTTTTTTTTTTTTGTACTGGGAATTGAACTCAAGATCTTACTCTTGCTAGGTAGACACTGTGTTGCTGAGCTATACACCTGCCCTGCAATTCTATATTATTGTTCTTGTTAATCATTATTATTATTAATTGATACAGGGTCTCTCTGTCCAGGTCAGACTTGTAGTGATCCTCCTGTCTCAGTCTCCCCAGTGCTGGGATTATAGGCATGGACCACAATGTCTGATTTTGGGGCTGACGCAATGCTCTGGCGGATCTGGAGCCAGCATGACCTCTGGTACCAGGGATTAAACTTGGGTCTTTGTGTAGGGATCTGTTGATCTTACTGCGAATGCTTCAACCCCAGGGAGACATGGCAGTAGGAATGAGAAAGATAGACAAGAAGATGAAAAGCTGGGCTAGGTGGTCGCCAGTCTGCTTGATGGGCAAGACTATCTCAACACACACAAAAACGATCCTTTATTTATACTTCTGTAAAGTTTGTACCACACGACAGAATGCTGCCCAGCAACCAATAGCTGGCCTGAACCAGACAGGATGTTTTTCTCAGCACTGGGGTAGCTTCCTGCTCCAAGCACAGGAGGCCCAGTCCCACTTACGCACATTTGATCAATTTCCTGGCTTCTTTTGGCTCCCAACATCTTTGTGCCTGATATTCTATTTTTACATTTACTTCTTTTTCATTTGTGGTGTATTGAGGATCAAGTACAGTGCCGTGTGCAAGCAAGACAAGAACTCTAGCGATGAACTACATCTGCAGCCCCTGAAATGTTATTTTTAAATGTAAACCCGAGCTAAATAAAAACCTATATGCACACAGAAGCCTTCAGATAAATGTATGGACCAGCATTATTTATAGAAATAAATTGAAATAATTGAAATGTCCATGAATTATAAATGGATAAATAATGTGATATGTCTTTGAGGAATGTATCTGACAATGAGAAAAAAAATGAAATAGTGATTCAATTTATAAGATAAAACTTTAAAAATATGATGCTAAGAGAAAGAAACCAGCCGTAAAAATCCACATATCCTATAATGTCATTTATAAAACATGTTTAGAATGGGCAAATATATGGACATAGGGTTTCATGGATTGGAATTTGAGGATGGAGGAAATAGAGGGTGGTTCCAAGAGTATTTAGAATGGGTGATGATAATGGCTAAAATCATAATGAGAAGATGTGAACACTTTAACCGATTTTATTGCATGGGAAATATAACTCAATAAAGATATAAAATAAAACAAGAACTAAATCGTGGATATCAATTGAATTAATTATAATTAAACTTGTTTTCTTTTTGTTTATTGTGAGGTTCAAAGCACAGATCATGCCTTACATAGACTAATTAGCTGAGCTTTGCAGAAAGATCAATAAGTGGTTGGAGATAAGGAGGAGCTCTGCAGTTTAATATCTTCATTTTCTTCTTAAAGTAATTGTGCCAAATCTTGGGCACCATGCAAAAAAATTTCCAGGCTACTTGAGTCACCTGTTTGGACTGATCAAGAAAGCTCTTGTGAATGCTTGCTGGCTTAGTAGGCTACTGTACCTTGGGCATCACTTCCTGGCTCCAGTGCAGATTCCTCAGCCTGTTGGCACAGATGCTTGATCCTGCTGGCACAGACTTTCTAGCTTCCACCATAGACCTTTGGGCCTTCACATCACAGATCCATGAAACAGGCTTGCCCGAGACATTGTCCTGCGCTGTTGGCTTCCAGCTGGACTTGTGGAGACATTGTTATGGGCTCTTACAGCTGGATTTGTGCTGAACATTGTTGTGGGATCCTGGCCCTCAGCTGGTCTTTAGTGTGTGGACAGATTTCTTGCACTCTTGGTGTATAATATTTTAGATGATTCATTGTAAAATAATCTTACAAAATGTGCATCTAGTATTAAATTGTTCCCCTTTGCTAAACATCACAAACCATAGCAAAGGTCATCTGCAGGGGTAGTCCCTTGACATTGTACTTCCTAAACCATGCACCAAGAGAAACTTTCTCTTTGTAAGGTTTTCTAGTCTCTTACCATGTCATCACAGAAAAGAGAAGGGTACCAACTCGATATCCACTTTGAAAATGTTTAATATTTTCGTGATAGAAGTAGGGCTGAATCCTTAACATATCTCTATTTCTGCATCACACTCAACTGACTCCATTTAGTGAGGAAAAGAAGAACTTAGAGATATCACTTTATATAGCTTTGTTTCCATGGACTCTTCTTTTTCTGACCCCTTCATCATGGTTCATATTCCAGGGCAAGAAGACTGTCCTCCTGACTTATGACCTTGTATAAGATCTGTAAGAAAAAAAAAATTGAATTTCTGTCTTATTGTGATGGAATAGTGAATTTGAACCCTACCTCTGAAGTAGTAAGAGCTACTCCAGCCCTGTTTTCCCAGGGATTTCAAAGAAAGCTCAACGATATTTTCCTATCACAGGAACAGTGATCAGTTAGGCGTAATTTGGATGTGGTCTAGACAAGAGATACAAGAGCATCTGCCAGCATGAACATGTTTCCCATGTGAAGGAGCAAACCTGGCAGCAGGTTGGAAAACTAAACATTGTGACCTTCATCAGATAAAATTTAATTTCAATAAAATAAGCAGTCAAATGCTATGTTCAATTTCCCTTCATTTTCTGATAGGACAGATTTTGCTTGCCAGTCTGGAGCTTTAATCTCAGGTTAGCTAGAGACTCTCAAAATACCTCTGTTCTCTGCTTCTATGACACTTATTTATTTAACAATTGAGAGATCATATTGCATATATTTATCATATACTACCTGATACAAAGAAGCAAATGTACCATTGTGAAATGGCTAAATACAGCTAATGCATATATTACCTCCTATGTTCATCATAGCTGTGTTCTAACACTGAGCATTCATACTCTTGGAATTTTTCAAGAATCTATGTTATCCTCATTAACTGTAGCCATTATGCTGTGCAACAGACCTGGAATTATCTCTGCTGCCTAGCTGTAACTTTGAGTCCTTCAACCAACACCTTCCCATCTCATTCCTATTCATATAACTATTCCAGCCTTTGGTAACCTCTGTTCTACTCTTTAATTCTATTAAAGCAACTTTTGTAATGCTTTACCTGCAAGTAACATCATAAAGTATTTGTCTTTCTTTTTTTTCAGGACAGGGGTTCAAACTCATGACCTTGCACTTACCAGGCAGGAACTTGTGCCACAGAGCTATCTCCCCAGCCCCAGTATTTGTCTTTCTATGCTTAGCATATTTCATTTTACCAAGTGTCTTCCAGATTTATTCTTGTCACAAACGACAGAATTTCCTCTTGACAGATAGTAGTATCATATTGTGCACACCTTATTTTATTCACTCATTCACTGATGGACTTGTAGGTTGATTGTGTGTGTTAGCTATTGTGAATAATGGTTCAATAAACCTGAGAATGCAGCTTTGTTTTTTGATATACTGATTTCATCTCCTTTGGATATATACTCAATATCCTCAGTGATAGGATTGCTAGTTCATGCAATAGTTGTATTTTTAACATTTGAGGAACTTCCACACTGTTTTCTATATTGGATATACTGATTTATGTATTGTCTATACTGAAGTAGAGTGCTCTTTTTTATCTACAGGCTTACCAGGACTTACTATCTTCTCTTTTTTTCTGATAATAACTGTCTTCACAGAAGTAATGTAATATTTCGCCATAGTTTTGATTTGCATTCTCTTGGTGGTGCCTATGAATATTTTTTCATGTACTTGTTGGGAATTTAAAGTTCTTTTTTAAATAAATGCAAACTCAGATCCATTCTACATTTTAAAATGTGGTTTCCTTCTTTTTAATTGAGTTGAGTTCCCTTTTCACACTTTATAAATTCAATCCTTAACACATGTATAGTTTGTGAATCTTTTCTCTCATTTTGTAGGTTGTTTCCTCATTCTGTTGATTGTTTTGCCATACAGAAGTTTTGGTTTCTTGTAATCTCACTTGTTCATTTTTGCTTTTGTTGCTTATATATTTGAGGTTATATCCACAATTCATTCCCATGCCCCAAATTATTGTGCTTTTTTACCCTTTGTTGTTCTTCTAGTAGTTTGATATCTTTGGACAAAATATTTAAAAAGTTTTTTTTTTTTTTTTTTTTGTTTTTGGCTGTCTCAGCCTGCCCTGAGGGTGGGGCTGGCATGGTATATGATGCCAGGGATTGAACCGAGGATCCCTGTACCTGCCTAAGCTTGCCTCAACAAGCTCTTTAGACCACTGAGCTATCTCGCCAGGTGGGAGAATTAATCTTTTATAAGATGCAAAGTAGCTCCATGCCTGCCAGATCCTCTCCAGACCCAGCTCAGGCCAGGCATGTGCAGCAGACCTTCTGCTCTGAGTTAGCTGGATCCATCCTGACCCAGCTCAGGCCAGGCTTGTTTGTGAGAACTTCTGCTCTGCTAAGCCAACTGGATCCCCTTCCGCACAAGCCCAGGCCCAACCTGTGTGTGGGATCATCAGCACACTCACGAGAACCTGCTCCATCAGAGGGGGCTGGTGTGAAACTCTGCAGCTCACATCCTGCAGAGATTAGGGGCCTGAGCCATCCAGTTAGTTGAGGAGCAGCACATCTTGGCAGAGGGGCAAAATGGGTTCATTTCCATGGGATGCAGTAGGAAGAAGCTGAGCCAGCAGCCACACCGCATGTGGACGAGTTCAAACTTGGTAGATCTGGACCTGGTAAGGTGAGACACTTTACTAGACCCAGATCTATGAGAGTCTCCTCTCTCTTTTTCGCTTGACCTACATAGGGGCAACAGGTGACCAGGTGAATTAGTGTGCCTGGAAGACCCCGAGTACATCAATGGGAGGTGATCAGACAGAACTTAGGGGAACTGATTTAAATACAAAAGCCAACTTAATATCTGCTTAGCTATACAGACATAATGTTTGTCCTTACTATGTAAAATGCAAAACCATTAGTTTCAAAAGTTTGTCAACTGCTAAATAGCACTACCCATTATTATTACACCTATTTATAGGAGTAATAATATTATACTAATTTACTAATATTATACTCCTATTATAGGAGTAATAAATTATAATCTTTCTTGGGTAAGAATTTCAATAGGTACTAAGGTTATAGCTGCACCAAAGCTCTACACCAAATGTCAGAGGGCAGTGCTATACAAAATGACAAAAGAAAGAGCAAAATGCAATCTGAAGCTCTGAACACACTCAGAACAAATGCAGGAGGCACGAACATAGAAGAAACTGGGAACAACACAACTGAAATTTCTGAATTAAAAGCATCTAAAGTAAAGAAATAACTGCAGAAAAGTATAGAGGAAAACTAATCAGAAATAACCTCTGAAGTAAAAAAAAAAAAAGAATGACTATAGTGAAAAGATTAATAACTGCTTCTAAAGAAGACACTTATAAAAAAATTAGAAGAGAATAGAAAAACAATGGAATCCTTGAGTAAGAAATATAGGAAAGAAATAGATCACATGAAATTGATTCAAAGAGACCTGCAGGAATTTAAAATCTCAATCACAAGCTGACAAAACCATTAGAAGGAAAGTGAAGATAGAGCTTCAGATCTTGAAGACACTGTTGCAGCTAGTGAAAAGGTAAGAAAAAAATCTCTTAAAAACAATAATTCAATATCTGCAAGACAATATAAAGATGAACAGTGTGAAACTAATAGGCATCAATGAGGAAGGAGTCAATACAAATGATATAAAAGGAATATGAGCAGAAGTAATAGCATAAAACTCCCCAAATAGGAGAAAACAATCTGGCATCAGGTAACTGAAGCATACAGAACTCCAACTAACATCAACTCAGTTAAAAACACACCCAGACATATAAATAGTCAAGATCCCAGAAATTCAACACAAGAACAATATACTAAAAGCCACCAGAGAAGAGAAACAGATCACATTTAAAGGAAAATCCATCAGAATATTGGCAGATCACTCTTCACAAAACCATGAAATCCAAAGAGCATGGAACAGAATACTTCAAGTCCTCCATGAAAACAAATTCCAGCACAAACTACTGTGCCCTGCAAAACTACTTTCAAGTTTGATGAAGAAATGAAATACTTACATGACGAAGAACAACTATGGAATTTCATGATGACAAAGCCAACTCTACACAGACTATTAAAAGGTATTCTAGAGAGGGACCAAAATGACCAGAACCCGATGAATGAGCACTGGAAAAAACCACCAAGTAGGGCAAACAATTAAACACAGAAGAAAACAGGGTATGCCACAGCAGGTAAATAACACAGTAAGCATAAATCGAACCATCAATGAAAATGGTCTCAATTCACCAATTAAAAGAAATAGACTAGCACAGTGGATAGGAAACAAAATCCAAAAATATGCTGTATATAAGAAACACACTTAACTCTTAAGGAATTGATAGGCTGAAACTCAAAGGGTTGAAAACAATACTACACACCTCAGAACTTCAGAAAAAAGCAGGGGTAGCAATCCTCTTAGCAGATAGCCTTAACTTCAAGAATGATCAAAAGAAATAAAGAAGGCCAATACATACTGGTTAGGGGAAAATTCAAAAGGAAGAGGTAACACTCACAAATATGTATGCACCAAACAAGGAAGCACCCAAATATAAGAAAAATCTTAATTGATGTGCAAAATCTAATAATCAATACAATCTTAGCAGGAGATTATAGCGCACCATTATGCCAAAAAGATAGGTCAAGCAGAAAAGAAATAGCAAAGAAGTAGCAGAACTAAAGCAGAACTTGGAACAAATGGACTTAGTGGACATATGCAGAGTGTTCCACCAAACCACATCTTAATACACATTCTTTTCAGATGCACATGGGACATTTTCTTAAATAGATCACATACTAGTATACAGGTCATGTTTATGTATATGCAAGGAAACAGATATTATCCCAAGCATATTATCTGAGCACAGTGCAATGAAACTGGAAATAAATTGACAACCCACCCCCAAAGCCCAGAGATACACAAAAATTAAATAACACCCTCCTCAGCAACAGTAAATTACAGATGAAATTAAACAAGACATTAGAAAATATCTACAATACATTGATAATTCAAGCCCAATTTTTCATAACTTATGGGATGCAATGAAGGCAGTTCTTAGAGGGAAATATATAGTTGTGAACTCACACATTAGGAAAACAGAAAGGGCACAAGTAAATACCCTAATGCTGCACCTCTAACATCTAGAAAAGTGAAAGGTAACCAAACCCAATGCCTAAAGAAGGTAGGGAATTACAAAGATTAGCACAGAAACTAATTCAATCGAGAGGAAGAAAACAGTAGAAAGAATTAATGAATAATAAAGATGGTTCCTTGAAAGATTAAATAAAATTGATAAACCCCTAGCTAACCTCATGAAAAAGAGGAAAGAAAAATGCAAATTCAAGCAATAATGAATGAAAAGGG
>PVKN010036793.1:0-11361 GCA_004027915.1 Capromys pilorides | reverse complement strand
TTGAAGCACACTGTTTTATACTCTCTTTGCTTATAGTATTTTTGCTGAGAGGGGACTCCCTTAAACACGACTTGGCAATTTTCTCTTACATTTAAAAAGTTTCTTCTTTGGCCTGCATTTTGACAACTTGATTATGTGTGTCCAAGTAAGGAATTACTAGTTATATCTATCTTTTTTTCTGCCCTGTATTTGAACGTGCTCATCTTTCCCAAAAATCGAGAAAAGTTTTCTGCTGTTATTTGATTGAATGGTAGGTTTCAATCAGATTTCATGCCTCTTATGAGGATTCAACAATTTAATTTTTTTGTTTTATCAGGAGGGCCTGGTGCTTGCCAGGCAGGCACTACATTGCTGAGCTACATCCCCAGTCCAGGCCTCTTATGTATTTCAACTGTAAGCCTACAAGGACCGCAAAACTTCCCAGTAGTTAGGATGGTCAGTATCTCAACCACTGGAGTTTCTTGGGACTCTGTCATCTTTACCCTTGTGGAGGAGAGATTCTTTGGGTAGCAGGTGGTGTGATAATTTTTTTTTCTCCTCTAGCCATGCTGCTGTCTCAGGACTGTTGAATTTTTACCAAGTTTTTGTCTCTCTCCTATTGAATCCCAACATTTTCCTGTACTTCCTCACTTCAATATGAAGTTATACACCTGTTGATTTGACTGCTTTGGTGGGTGCTGGGTACCTCAGTGATGTTGCCTATGCCTTGTCTTAAACTTGTCAAGAATTTAATGTCCTTGCTTGGCACTGACACTTGCCAAGTTTCCAGCTGTGTATATAGTCTTCTGTGTTCTCCAGCTGGGCTTGAAAGATCTGAAAGGCTTGTCTTTTGTTTTCTCTAGACAATTGCTATTCAAGGGTTGCTTTTTAAGGAATGAATGTTTAATCTGTCAAAGTTACAGCCTAGTCCTTGAAGCTGGCTGGATCCATGAGTCAGAAAATGAAATTAAAAGATTTCTAAATTTAAGCACAACATTAAGATCACATAGCAAAAACTGTTAGGTAGCTCAAAAGAGGTGAAAAATTATCTTTGCAGCTAGATAAAGATGCTTAGGAGAGATCAAAGTAAACATAATGTACAGCATTGATTCACTACCTTATTAGCCTTTTTTCTCCTGTTTTGTTACTAAAGCAGATAAAAGCCATGTGAAACAAGACACCAAGCATCTAAAGAATGAGCTTTGGTTACTAGTACTAATTCCCATGAGGAAAGGCTTTTTGGAAAGTCACAGTTTTCTATTTGGAGCAGAAAGTGTCAAGATGCTCTTGGGGTATGCTGTAATCTTTCTACTTATAGTTTTCAATGATATTTTTGGTTTGTGATGTTTAACAAAACAAGTGGAAATCATGAACAATGATTTAGCTTTGTTTTCCAAAGG
This sequence comes from Capromys pilorides, assembly GCA_004027915.1. Lineage (NCBI taxonomy): Eukaryota > Metazoa > Chordata > Mammalia > Rodentia > Capromyidae > Capromys > Capromys pilorides. The sequence continues at coordinate 9,982 of PVKN010036793.1, read as the reverse complement.
AAAATGTTTCCACTGTCTTTGTCTTATTGTTGAGGAACATGATCTTGACTTCTAGCAAATCATTTTAAAAACTAATGTGATATTTTTGTTAATAGGCCAAGAAGTGTAGAGTGGATTTTGGGATAATTAAAGCTTAATAAACAATAGACTAAGTGACTTATAAGCAAGTATAAGAAATCCAACATCATTTAGAAAGGCCCAACCCTGGACTGTTGACTATTTATTTATTGTGTGTTTGGTACAGGATCTCACTATGTAGCTCAGACTCATAGTGATCCTCCTGTTTTCAACCTCCCCAATGCTGGGATTAGAGGCCTATGTCACCATGCCTGGTCTCGGTGGCTGGCTCAGTGTGCCTAGGGGCAGGGCTGGCATGGCCTGTGGTGCTGGGGATCAAACCCAGTCCCTGCTCTTGCCTAAGCAGGTGCTTAGTCCGCTGAGCTATCTTGCTGACCCTTTCTTGACTTTTTAGTTCAACATTTCTATCAACCATTAGAATGACAATATGCTTATAAAATTTAGAAATGATGCAAAGTTATGAGAACCAACTTTCCCTACAAGACTATTCTAAAAAATATCTTCATGTTGAAACAATAAATGAACATAAATCACTTGAAATTCAATTAAAAAACAGATAACATACTCTGATTTTCAAGCTAAATACACCATACATAATGAGAAACACTTGTGTAAAAAAAATAAAGTTTAAATAAGGAAACTCTGGAATTGTTAGTTAAAAGCTTACAATGAGTTGATAGCATGACAGTGGTACTTGGGGCTAGCAGAGAAAGAAATATTATTTTCAGCTTAGTGACTGAAGTATCAACAGTAGGGATTGGAACACCTGCTTCTCAAAGGGCCAAAAAATAAATTCTCTTTGCTGAATGTACAATCTCTGGCATAGCAGTTTGATTCTGCCACAGTACTGTAGGAGCATCCAGAGAAACTATGTCAAGGCATGACAATGGCGGATGATCCAGCAATACTTTATGTACATAGACAGATTTGAGCTGTAGATTATCTTGAAATGGCATGAGATAGTATTTGGACTTTCAAAAACATTTGAAAACGTGACAAAATGTATGAACACATAAAAATCATAGTTGAGAACCATATAAAAATAGATGGCAGAGGGTTTGGCTGGTAAACCAGCTGGCTGACTCTGGGTAGATCAGGAGGCCTCTGTCATCTGTCCTTTTCACAGTGCTCATGGGTGAATGAGGGCTACAAAGTAAACATTTACCAAAGAGCAGCCAGGGGGAGGAGCTAGAGCAGTGGTGGTCAACTATATGCATGCATGTTATTTTTCTGTTAAGACAAAAGATGTTACCATATGATTTTATTTTTCTAAACTAAAACCTTACTATTCAGGCACTCTGCTATGAATAAGTGGGCTTTGGGTTGCAGTTTGGGTACTCACTTCTAGAGAGTTCAACATTGCTGAGCCAGACCCTCTTATTTCAAAGAACAGAAACATAAGGAAGAGTATGATCAATGCTGAAAAATGCTGGAAAGGTGGCCAAATAAATGGAAGACACTTTCTCTTTGCTGTTTTACAGACCTGGGCTGGTTAGAGGAAGCCTCAGGGAGGCACAGTGAACCTCATGCATGGAAGGATTTCTGTCCACCAGCAGCACTATCATAAAGCAGGCTGCTTCTGCCCAGTGAGCTTTCAAGAGGGTCACCATGGGATGCCACAGTGGGTGATAGGTGGGGGTCATAGAAACTGTAAAATGTTATTAGCAAAAGCTAACCTTCAAAGATCCTTAGAACCTCTTGATTAATATACTTCTTTATTTCTTCGAATGAAACTGCATCAGCCTGATGAAGGAAAAAGAACAGTCTGTTATAATAGAGGACAGCCCAGATGAATAAAGGCTAGACATGGTAGGTTGGTGCGCACATTTGAACTTTCTGTAGTGATACATTTATCAAGCAAATGTTTTTGGAGATTGGCTATCGGGCAATAAGTATCTTATGATCACATAAGAATAAGTTGAAGCATGTAATTGCTTTAAAAGCTGAGGAACAGCATTCTAATCTAATTTTGATGTTAACATATTTCTTACTGATGAAGAGACATGGCTTCACACAGTTAAACAGTTCACATTGTTTCAGTTTATAACACTAAGGAACTCAAACGGTGCTATTATGATGTTAGAACTCCAATCACAAGTTTAACTGCAAACTAATCCTATCACATTGGAGAAGTCTCTGTCTGATATATATCCTCAAAGGAAGGAAACCTCCAAGGTAACCCTAAGTATGCTGGAGCATTCCTTAAGATGTTTTATTCTTGAACTAAAACTCTCAATTTTTCTGATTCCTTTATTAAATATATTGTCTAACTTATGCATCATAATCATTAATGTAGTAAGCAATTTGCTTTCTAGAAAATGCCAGTGAGATCTAATTAAAGGAAGCACCTGAATGACATCAGTGGAGCTGTTAATTTCTTAAGTCTGCATACATTTTCCAAAACTCTAATGTTTATGATGTTTTACTACAGTACCTTGATATTTTCAAAGGTTAGGATTTTAAAGTTATTTTATTTTATTATTTTGGTACTGGGAGTTGAACTCACAATTACGGTATAACAAGAAGAAGATAAAATGTTTAATTGTTTGATCAATCTTGCATGCCTGTATCTAGTAATCTCAGCAACAATTTTGTTTTTAATGAATTTTGGGCAGGGTCTACACAGATTGGACTCATAGTGATTCCCTTGTTTTCAGCCTCCAAAGTGCTGGGATTATAGGCATTCACCACCATACCAGTCTCAATCGCCATCTCAGTGCACCCCAGAGGGGGTGCTGGCATGGCGCGCAGGGGATCAAATCCCAGCCACTGCACTCTGCTTTAGTCTGAGCTCTTGAGCAACAAATTGATGATGACAATATATAACACAACAACTACTGTTAATTTTCTATTCTTGTTCTGAAATTCTGTACCATTTTTATAATTTTATGTTACTTTTTTGTTTTTGTTCTTGTTACTTGTTTTATTCCTCATTAAAAAAAAATAAAGTATTCCTTCTATTTAGTTATTGTTGATAGTTATTGTCTAGCTATAGGTGTGGCATAAATATGCCCTATGCAATGCAATAGAATTAGAAGTTGTACTGGAATCATCCCCACTGCCTGGTCTCTCCTTTGTGATGGGTCCATGGACAAAGACTATCATTGTATATTGTTGGATGAGATGTCCAAGCTGCTAATCTGTCCCTCCAAAATCTCATATGTTGAAGAGCTGAAGCTTTGGGAAGTGATTGGACCATGGAAACATTATGCTTCTAAGTGCATTCACTCACAGAGTTCATAGCTAAGGTGCTGTTAGCCGAGGGTGCTGGGTGGAAGACATGGTTGATGGGTGGCATGACCTAGTAGAGTCCAGTCTTGGCCCTGGCTCCTCCCTCTTCTCTGTGCCCTTCTCCATGCCATTTCTGCTGTGGAGCCACATACCTGTGGACCAAGCCCCCCGAAACCACTAGCAAGAGTGCAATGTCAGGTAGGGTACTTTACCTCAACAGTGAAAAAGTGGCTACCACAGAAGCTCTATGGAAATCACTGTGCAACAGGATTTTCAGGATAGATCACACCTCAACTCTTCTCAACAATTAAACAGCAAGCCTTAATCTAGAAAAGTCCTTGAGTTGGAGGGTTTTTCATCATTCTTGCCAAGAAATTCCTTCATCCTGTTTCCATTCTGTGGCTGGGAATATGATTTTAACATGGCTGTGGGTTTTCCTAACATTATGGTCCTTGTTCATTTATACCAGGAACTCATTTAGAATAAAAGACAATGGGATGTGTTGACAAAGTGATTTCTGTTGGACAGAGGAGTTCTAAACATACCTCATTGACTTTCTGTCCCCTCAAGAAAAGCAGCAATGTCTCCAGTTCTGAACTGGAATGCCTCTCATTTCTCTGAACACTAACCGTCTTCTCTCAGCTATGTTCTAAATCTCTAGGATACCCCTCTCATGCCTCTTGACCCAATTTCATTATTTTTACTGTGGATGGCAAATGAACTTAAATTAATGGGCCTTATTTTAAGTAGAGTGCAGAGAGGTTGGGTCCAAATAAAGAAGTTCTCTATGAAAATTGTGGGAATGTCTCATTAATTTTCATTCTATCTGACATGAATATAGGCTTTATTAAGGTAGAGTTTAGGGAGACTGGGTAAAAATAAAAAGTATATAGCCCTCTATTCCTGCACTGTATAGTTCTACTCTACTGTATCTGGCATCTTTCAAAGGAAAATGTGCCTTTATTTATTTACTTATTTGGTTGTGGCAGGGTCTCACTACACAGCTCGGACTCATGGTGATGCCTCTGCTTTTAGCCTCCCTAGTGCTAGGATTGTAGGTGTGCATCACCACGCCTGGCCTCTGGCCAGCTCAGCACACCCAGGGGTGGGGCTGGCCTGGCACTCGATACCAGGGATGGAACCACAGTACTAGTGCTTATCTAAGCTTGCAGACACTTTAGCCCGCTGAGCTATCTTGCCAGCCCTGAAAAGTATGTCTTTAATTCTCTGATTTACCTCAGGGTGCCCTTTCCTTCTCTCTTGGTCATTTTCAGATTAAACTTCTCTGTGGAATGGCTCCCCACTATGTCCCAAGGTTCTTCAGAGATTCAGTTTCTCTAAATGATCTTTCTTGGCCTATGCAGTCCCTACTTCACAGCCCTACTTGGTACAGACTGCCTGTCCCGACAGTCAACAAAACAGAGTTCCTGGATGAAAAAGCCTCATGTGGCCTCTGCATAATGTAAGACGGCATTAGAGGGAGTATTTCAAAAGCACAGTTTGAAAGGAGCCGGCTTTGTCCAGTCCAATGACTCTCTGATCTTGGGTAAGTCACCTCCGGGTTTTTGCATTTATGGGAGTGGGTCTGAAATGACACCTGTTCTCCCACATTGGTGGTGGAGATCATATCACGTCATATGTGTTAAGTGCTTATTGAAGGCCTGGCACACACTTTCAAGTAACAGCAGGGACCAGATTAAGCAGAGGTATCATACATTTCAAAGACCTTAGGCTCCTTTCATTGCAAGAGGAGCAGATGCGCAGTAGAAGGCAGGTGGAAGGTAAGGTCTCAGCGCCACTTACCTGAGCCCCAGGGAGACCTGGAGGCCCCGGGGGGCCTTGGTGGCCGGGTGATCCCATGGAGCCCTTGCTTCCTGGTGGCCCCACAGGACCTACAGCTCCTTTTGTGCCCATAAAGCCTGGCTTTCCTCTTTCACCTTGTGGACCTCTGTCTCCTGGAATTCCCTGATCGCCCTGTTACAGGGAAAAAAAGATAAGGGGTGATCTTTTCTAGAAAAGTTTCTGTTGCAGTTTAGAGCCAAAGTCCTGGGTTCACACTGCCATTTATTTGCTGTGGGACTTTAGATGTGTAAATTAAGCTCTTTGGGCTCCAGTCTCCTCTTTTATAAAGTGCAGCTATTAATACAGCAGTACCTACAAATCGATTCTCCCATCACAGGGATTCTCAAATGAATTTGCTTGATAGAACACCGCTTGGCACCCGAGGAGCACTCTTTACCAGTGGTGGCAAAACTATGGTACATGCGTCACAGTGGCACACAGAGCCCATTCCGTTGGCCCATCAACCAAGTGGCCCCAGCAACTGATCACTGGAGGACAGCTGTTTTTTCTAAGCTAAAACCTCAGTATTCAGGGTTAATTGCTGCATTGGTACTTGGTGGGAAACAGGCAGGTTCTGGGCATCATTTCTAGAAGGTTCGCCATCAGTGCTGTAAATCACCAATTCTGATTCAGGGTCATGCTTCGTTGCCAGTTTGAAGGGTGGCACTTTTGAAGGTCAACTCAGCTGTCACTACAGGTCTGGGTCTTGTTGGCAATAATGAAGGAAAATTGCCAAACCAATCTGAGATTTTCCTTGTAGAAAAACTTGAGGACACTTGAAGCCTCTTCCCTAAGCCATGTACCTTTTTCCTTCTTCCTGAGTTGCTCTGGATTGTCTGGTCTTTATTAGGTGGTCTGGATTTGTCTCCTGTACCTGGCATTTGCACACCTATGTGTGGAGGTCTGCCCAATGTCATAAACACACCCAACTCAGGAAGGGGAGGGGAGTCTGTGAAGGGTTCAAGGCTGAAGCGGAGAGTTGGCACTTAGACAGCTCAATCACAAGTGATCCATACAAAGAATTGGTGAATAACATGTCAGAGTTAGGAAGGCAACCAGGAGAAGTGCCTGAAGGTGACAATGAAGTCTCTGTAATTCTGTCTTCATCCTCTGTTGTGTCTGCTATGGGGTATGTTTGGTCAAGAGGAAGAGAAGTAGATGACACCAGGTGTCTCAGTTATACAGTTTCAAATATTCAGTCTCAGCACCAGGAAGTGATGGTCACACCAAATATGATGGAACAGTGCCTTGTGTTTTGCTATATTACTGTATTTGTAATTACTTTGTCACTGGCCAAACTGTAGCTGTCTTGATTTTTAAAAAAATATCTGTATACAGGCAAATCAAGCCAGGTCACATTGGGAGAAGTTTTGGATATAACTAAATATACTAGTCCACTTTGATCAATACAAAATAAATATGCAAAATAAATATAATTCCTAGTAGTTTTATGTATTAGGTACAAAGATGTTCAGTGTAGTGATATTTATTTTTATTGTTTTTAATGTACTTGGTACAGGGTCTCACTGCACAGCTCAGATACATAGCGATCCTCCTGTCTCAGCCTCCCCGTGCTGGGATTACAGGTGTACACCACTATGCCTGGACTTGGTGGCCCATTCAGCAAGCCCCAGGGGCAGAGCTGGCTTGGCATGTGGTGCCAGGGACTGAATTCTAGTCTTTACGCTTGCCTAAGCAAGTGCTTAGTCTGCTGAGCTATCTTGCCAGCCCAGTGATACTCATTATTATAGAAAGAGAAGAAAAGGTCAGAAAAGGAAGACTGGTTAGTAAAGCATATCCAAGACACGGAATAAGACATAGCCATCAAAAGAAAGATGTATATTTACTGACAGAGATAAGAGGTTATTATATATAGTTAGATAAAGTTATTTACAAAACAGCATGGTTGTATTTTTAGAAAGCCATGCAGTTCTTTGCAGTGATATGTGAGTGTGTGTGTGTGTGTGTGTATGTGTGTGTATGTATGTGTGTGTATGTGTATGTGTATGCATTCTGTATAAGAATGCATGAGAGGGAAACATCCAAAATATCAAAAGTGTTTATTTCTGTATAGGGAGACAAAAGCAAATATTTTTCTTTTTAAATTGATATTTCATTAATATTTCCTCCAGTAATCATGGATTACTTGTATCACAACAAAAAGCCAGTAAAAAGCCATTAAACATACACATGTGCCCACAGTCACACGCAAGAGTATCCCTGAATAGAATCACATGGAGTACTTATGCTTAAGTGACTTGCAGCAGTGGTGTGATACCAGTCTCTTTAGAATGTACTGAGGTTCACTACAGAAAATACTAAGACATTCCAAATATAATGTCAGCAACCCAAACATCCAAGTACAAGTGGATCACCTCAGGAGAATTATTAATAACTGCATTGCATGGTCAGTGCTTCTACTTTTCCACATCCTCACATGGCCTTCCTTATTCAGTATTCCTCTAGGTCAATGGTTCTGAGCCAGGGCAGGGTTGCACTCCTGGAGGCATCTGGCGATGCCTGAGGACACTGGAAAGATGGCGGCACCACTACATCTAGCAGACAGCAGAAGCTGCTGAATGTTCTGTAACACACCAGAAGGCCAAGCGCACAAAGATATTACCTGCCCCTAAATATTGATGCACCGAGGTTGAGAAACAGTTCTCTAGGTAAAAACCAAACCAAACCTGGGTGATGGTTTCAATAAACATGTGTAATTGTGACTGGAGGGTGAACACCTTCCTAAGCAGAAGAGCGGAGGCCCAGCGGTGTCGCATGGCCTGCTTCTAGGTCTCCCAGTGGTCATCCTAGATGCCTGGCAGAGAGCTTTGTCTTTCCATTGGAGGAGATCTGGAGGTGTCTACATACACAGTTGGGTGATCCAAATGGTGACACACTTGTGACAGACCTGAAGAGCAAGGGCCACAGAAATATACATACACGTTCTCCTTTGGGCCCTCTGTCTCCTGGCTTCCCCGCAAGGCCCTGAAAAACACATGGCAAAATCACTGTATGCGTCTAACCCAACTAAATGTTAGGTAGTATTTGGGCACAGGAATGCACTGGAATCTTTGTTTTAGATGGTATTTTCCATACCTGAGCACCTGGTAAGCCATCCTTTCCATTTAGACCCTATAAAGACAAAAAATGATTATTTCTAATTCTTCATCAAAAGACATGGTAAAACACAACAAAGGGGGTAATGTTCCAAGGACAGAGTCTTAGTCATATGTCTCCTGAGATCTGGGTGAGCCAGTGTGGTGAAACAACAACAAGAAAAATCATTACAAGAAGACAGCCTTGAGTGCGAGTCCTGCCTCCTGCCACTACTTCCATTGACCAGGCTTGGGCAGTCTGCTTAAATGCAGTTGTATCACTTCCTCCCAAAGCAAGGGACCTAGTGGTAGATGGACAGCTAAGGGCTGAGGAAGGTGACATGGAAAACAGCCTGCTGTCAGTAATCACCAGAAGTTATTTCCTCCAGCCCATCTCTGATTAGAAGCACTTTGGGGGCTAAAAAGAGGACCCACAGCATTCATGAGATGGGGCCTAGCATTTTTATTACTTTTGAACAAATTTTCCAGCACTGAACCATCCTTTGTAAATGGTCTCAGCTGCTGCTGGAGGAATTGCATAATGTGGCCAGAGCCCGATTCCACTACGAAATACACTATTAGTCAGAGAACAATTGTTAATTTTCAGTTGGAAAAGATGAGAGGAAAGCCAGACCTCTGTAATCATGGTCTGTGAGAGTATTAAGTAGTCTTTGTAGAAGTATGTGGAGAGTTTACTGAACTTTAAAAGGCAGTTCTGAAGCGGTAATAGAGCCAGGCCCTGCATGGGAGAACTACAGGCTGGGAAACATCTGAAGGAATAGTGCTGGGGGTCACATCCAGTACAATGCCCAGGGCCCAGCAACATGTATTTCTGAGATGTGATTTGAAGGGAGAGATCCAAGTGAGGCACACAGAGTCTTAGCCTGCAGGCAATTGCTCAGCTAGCTCTCAGAAAAGCCCAAGAGCCCTCTGTAGTGCCTGGATGGATTTGTGTGGCTGGAACTGCAGACAGCTGCATGTTTTCATCGCTGTAAATTACCCTGAAATCTGTCACAGGGGATAACCAAGCTTAGTCTTCCAACCCCTCTGAAATGTCCTGGAGTTATCTTGAATACTTCAACTAAGGACTCATTCCCCGAAGTGCATGCCTCAAAGAATTTCTTAGATCCAAGAACACAAGCCACCAAGATAAAGCTGATTAAGGATGTAAAAGAAACAATTGTCATGAATAAAGGAAGATCAGCATGAAAATAAAATCTGTGTGCTTGGTGACACTCTAAGAAAAGAGCCTTATAATCATCTTTTGTCTCCAGTCATCTGTCAGAGGCTATCTTGAGCACCCCCATTTGTATATAAAAGTGTTGCTTTCTACCCATAGGGAGTTATGCTTTCAGAGATTGCTATGTTCATAGGCATTGCCCTCTCTTTCTGAACGTCTTGCTCACCTGGCCGAGCCCTACACCTGGCAAATCAGCTTTGCCCTATCCCATACCGGCATCTGCGCAGCTGGCTGGTGTGCATTCTAATCTAAATATGTGCCGGCAGATTGCGAGCAGCCCCTCTGCTTTACGAGGCTATCCTTCTAGACTTGTTGGTTTGATTCTCTTTCCTTGTCTCTAAAAATGCCTTATTTTCTCCTTCAAACCAGTATCACCTCCTCCCTCGTGGCCCATAGCTGACAACTTCAGTGCTCTGAGGAGAGAGCGCAGTTTCGCCTTCTCTTCTCTAGTCCTACCAAGCATTTGCACCCATCCCTGCTCTTTGCAGTTGAGGAG
>PVKN010036792.1:0-11374 GCA_004027915.1 Capromys pilorides | reverse complement strand
TTCCAAAGGCAGACCTCCTCACTGGGTGAGTCACAATCGATCATTTATTTCTGAACAATGGAGTCAAATACTGTGTTCCTTACTGCTTTTAGAATTTGAGTGAAATTGACTTGTGCTTTTAATTTTAAAGAAAAAAAAATAAAATAAACATTCGAATATCCCGCTGGCGTAGGAACTCGGGGCATGGGCTTTCTTCTTCCTGTCCTTCCTTGCCTACTCCTCTCCCCTCGCCCCCTTGGCTACACCAGGTAAGGGCTCCAGGGTGAGAGCCAAGAAGATCCTTTCTTTCGATTTTCTCTTTACTGCTTCGAACATAACAGGAAAAAAAAAAAAAATGTTTTCCGGACGTGAATGTTCCTAAAGACAATTTTCAAAGAGGCGCAGGTCGGAGAGAGGATGCGTGGGTGGAATTTGAGGGAGAACGCGTTGCGCTGGTTTTTTGCTGTCATTCTTGTTTACTAACCTTTTATTTAAGAACTATGATGGAAGATCGACAAAACAACTCTCATTCCATAATCAATTATAGCTAGAAGACAGTAAATAACTGTTTGAATTTGTTTTCATATTTAAACAAGGAACAATGTATTGACTGCCTTTAAAGTGAGGGCCCTTCCTAGGCACCGGGTGGGCAGTGACTATTGGTTCTTCTAGTCCAGTAGACTTTGTGAGGTTGGAATCGATGAAAGCAATAATGAAATAAAAACAACAATTTACTTTATAGGGGCTCTTTTATATTAAAAAAACACAACGTAAAACAACAACAACAACAAAAATACTAGCACATGCCTTAGGAAATTACTTCTTTCAGCGGCCCTGTGAGGAAGTTCACTGAGAGGTGACTGCTGTGTGAAGAGACAAGCCACGGGCCTGTGTGAGGAAGGCAGCCCTGCAGATCAGGACAAAGCCAAACAATGTCCACCTGCTACACTTAAGTGAAAGGCTGACTAAGATCGGGTGGGTATAAAGTCCCTGGAGGCACTACAGTCTGCAGATCCACAGTACCAGGTTCCTTTAGAAATAGATCTTTTATTCAAGATCTGACATTTTAGATCAAAAGCTTTATGCATACTGGCTTCTCCAACCCTTAGTATCTCCATCTTTAAAATGTAGATGATGGTGCTTGGCTCTTCAGGAGCAGTTTTCCTGAAAGGATCTATGGAAGGCGCTGAGAGTGCATTCAATATAGGTTTGTTGTGCTTATGCCAGACAATGTCCACTGAGACCATCCTAGGCATGCTTTTAGCCATTATCAGACACAGGGAAGAACAGTGTTACTTCTCTGTGGTAGTGTAAAACATTACCACAAGCAGAGTAAATTAAAACAATAATAATAACCTCTGTCCCGCTCACATGATTTGTTTGGATTGGAATTTCAGAAGCAGTTTAGGGTTGACTCTCACTCTGTAGCTCTTGGTGGGTTGTAGCCAAAATGTCATGGTCAGCTGAGCACTTGATGACTAGGAGCTGAAAGAGCTGCCCATGGGAGACTCCCCTGGCAATGTCACAGTGGCAACTGTAAGAGGTCTCCTTTCCCAATGCCATGGACATTTCCAGAGGGCCATTGCAGTTCCTCTCTATGTGGGGACCAGTGTCCTCCAGGGAGAGCCATCCATGATAGCCAGTAGAAGCCATGGTGTCGTTATGACCCGCCTTAAAGTCACAGGCAAACCATTTGTAGAATATCTCAGGAGTCTCGTTGATCAGTTCCATGCACCATATAAGCAGACTATACAATGACATGAGCATCAGGAAACTGGAATCCCTGGCACCATCTTTGATGATGGCCGCCACAAAACCCATTCTTGCAGAATCAAAGCTAAAAGTTTCATAGTAGGGATTTGCCTTGAGAGGGCCTCAGCCCTCTTAGGTAGGTGGCTATGCGACAGTAGCTGTTTACCAACAGCCCCTCAGACACCAGGTGATCTGCCTCAGAAAGCAACGCCCAGACATACGCAGGAAAACCAGGGGCAATCAAGTCTCCAGATGCAGTGTTAGGCACAAAGAGGTTTGGTGACCCACTGGTCTCCCAATCCCTAATGTAGCACACTTGCTTCTTACCCTGGGGGTTTAGACGCTCTAGCTTTCTTTTTTTTTTTTTTTTTTTTTGCAGGTTCAGGGTTCGGACTCATAATCTTGTACTTGCCAGCCAGGCACTTGTTCCACGGAACTATCTCCCCAGCTCCCATAGCTTCTATGCTCCAATTTGCCTCAACGCAAGAGTGCACTCCTGTTGCCCAGGACAATTTTTCCATAATTCAATTGGATTCTAAGTCTCATCAGGGTCTTTGTTGAGTTTAAATATTCAAGTGTTTCTCTTGGATTTACAAAGCTTCAGACAGAGCATAGAAATCTGTTATTGAAATCTTACCAGAATATCGTTACTATCAAGCAAGTTTGGGGATGCGTAAAATAATCACTCAAGAGATGAGAGAAGGACAGGACAGGTCATCTGATTCCCTCTGTCAGCCTCCTCCTGTGTGCATGAGAGCTGCTGGCTGCCTCTGGCGCACGCCCTCCAGTGTGGGCTCTGCTTCCCATGTGCATTTCTGCTGCTCCCCTCTGTTGTAGCACAATTAATAAACCAACAAAGACACACAGGGAGTATTTGTGTGTTTTGTCTGTTTGGACAGGCAGGGGGCTTCCCTGTGTGTTGAAAGATAATTTCTTATTTTATGCTCAAAAGAACAAATTGGCTTCTTTTACAGTTCTTTCTCTCTCTCTCTTTCTCTCTCTCTCTCAATCTCTCTCCTCATTTCCTGCTATGAAGAAGAATTTCATACATGAAAAAAATCACAAATACATTTATAATCTGCTTATGAACCAACATTTTTAGCCTTGCATTCTGTATAGAGGACAAAAAAAAAAAAGAAAGAAAAGAAAAGAAAAAAGAAAGTGAAGGGGCAAATTTTTTGTTTCACCACCGAATAGTTCCCTAGATTTCCACTTTCCACCATTGGGTGTCACATCTTAGACCTTCAACCCAGTAATGTCTGCAGAGCATCACAAGGTGTATCTCTTCCATGCTGCTTCCACATTCTGACATATGCTGAGTCCTTATGCTGGGTCCCCTTTAGACAGTAAAATAAAACTGGTGAGGATTCACCTCTCAACAAGTCGAGGAAGAGACTGGTAAAGCCAACACAAACAGGACTGTGAGGAGAACTGCAGATAAAAGAATATAAGGTGAGCATCAAAGAAGGTTAACGAGAGGGAAACATTCCAAGGAATGAGTGTAGGTGACACTGAGCAAGGGCTGCAATGCAAGAGACACTGGGACTAGAATTCAAATCCCATCACATCTTAGCCCTTGATGTGCATCTCAGTTACTTCATCTATAAATTGATGAGAACAGCATTTCAAGGAATCGTGAGATTGCAGAGTTGAACGAAGTAACCAGGCACCAGTCTAGTGTAAAAGGTGGATTATAAAACAGTCACTATTTTCGAACCGAGATTTGAAGCACTGGTGAGGTTTAGGCTTGCTTATTTGAATTTAGACTTAGAACTTAGCCAAACAAAGATCAAGGACAGGAAGACCAGATAAGGAATGTTTTGCAAGCGAGTTCTCTTTTCTTGTTGTCTGCCTTGCTTGACTGGTAGAGGACAGCAAAATGGTAGGCGTGGTAGGGAGTAGGTGTTGGTAAGCACAACTGTTTAAACTTTTCCTTTGGGAAGGAATGTTTTGCTAAGATATTGAAGATTTATTTTTTTTCTCTTTGCTAAATATTTAATCTTGGAAACAATTTCTGGTATAATTGCCTTCAGCTTGATAACAAAAATAGAGCACAAGGCATTGATGCTTCCATCCAGGCAGCTTGGAGGCAGCCTTCTATGGAAATATATATACAAGATTATAAATTTGGTGCTATATTTGCCTTATTGGAAGGCCATCAGATTCTTTATTTCCTTATTCTTTTAATTATAAAGAAAAGACATCTTCATGTTCATAAACAGTGATAATTTATGAGGCAAGTTTATCTTCTTCCCCAATCAAACCAGGCATTGTGGCATATATTTGTAATCACAGCTCTCAGAAAGCTGAGGCAGGAAAACTGTTGTGGGTTCAAGGCCATCCTGCATGACACAATGACTGCAAGGCCAGACTTCACTACCTTGTGAGAGCCTGTCTTTAACTCCTCTGTGAAGGTCTGTGTACAGCTGTTCCGCAAAAGCCTCATGCGGTCACTGGGGCAAGCTTCTAGGCTTTGTGGTTAATTCGTGGTCCAATGCTGGGATTATGGGTATAAGTGGAACACCCACAATGGGATGAATAATCTCCATACAGTGTAAGGAGGAGAGAAAGGTTTGCTAGCTGCCACAGCTGCTGCTCCTCCCTTCGCTCTTTGGTGTTTCCCACCACCATGACTGGCTGCCCTCCACCATGTGTGCCACTCTGCTTAGGAGCCAGCTGAGAGTATGGACAGAAACCTCAACTAACTGTGAGCTAAATGAACCTTTCCTTCCTCAAATTTTGGATGTCAGGTGTTTTGTCCCAGCAATGGGACAAAAATAACCAAGATAATCTCTGTCCAAAAAAGTTTAACATTTTCTTCTCCTCTGATTAATCCTTCTCCTCTTCCTTCTTCTTATCCTTCACTTTACATGTTGATGATTGGTGATGGAAGAAAGGGTCTAACAAATGCTAGATGAATGCTCTACATTTGAGGTCTCCCTCAGCCTCTATAGTTTCTTTTCTCTACATAATATCACTATAAGTACTGGCCAATTCTTCCCCCCCTCCCCACCCTGTAGATGAAGAAACTTCTGTGGTCATCTAACTGGTAAATGACAGAGCCAAGACTCTATTCCTCTTGCTGGGCTGGGGGATGCTGAACGTGTGCCCTAGCAGCCTGCGGAATCTGTCTTGTAGCTACAGCAATTTAGCTTCCTTTATCCCTAGCCTCTCTGTCCATTACAAAGTCTGGTACAAAGTAACTTTTCAATGTTTGGTTATTGAAAGAATATGTTAGAGGTCCTCTTTTCTCCTGAATGTAGCTGATTAGTTTTGATGGGACTGACACGTTTTGTATGATGGAGTGAAGCTGTGAAGTATAGAGGTTTCTGGTTTTCAGTAACCCTCATGAGGTGTCCAAGTTAGCAACTGAAGGGAGTCAAGCTGATAGGACGCAACCATTTGACTGTAAATTTGTACATGAGCTAACCTGGACATGTCGAGTAGGTTGTCATGGCCCCAACTAGACTAAGTTGTGCTATACTTTCCAAGTGATAGGCTGTCCTCACAATCTGTGTACCTAATTAGATTCTGATAATCTGTATAAATTAGCATTTGCTCATGATAAATATCAGGCACCAAGCCTTAAATAATACATTAGACTTAATTGAATAAATGCATATATTATGACCTTATAATGCATATTTTCATAATGAGTTATCTTTCAGGCACAAACAAACAGCAATTCTGCTTAATCAGATGGCGTGATTGTGATGCCATATCTCCAGGTTCTGTGAATAAGGTTTTGATCTTTTCCTTGATTATGTTGAATGCATTTCCTGTCTTTGGGAATTTCTTTGGACTCTGGATTTTTACAGTAATGTCCAAATCTACACCCATGTTCCCACTCCTAGCATGTGGATTGGATTCTCCCATCAACTTTTGAAATCTGTGACCTCACACAAGTGGCTTGACTTCCTTCCATCTGTTTGTCCCTATCAGTTCACTTGATACATTCAGCTTACCATTTCAGAAAAGTTAGAAGTGCACATAGGGACCACAGTCCAGAGGAGGCTGCCAGGCTCCAAAGTCTCTGTCTTCAGTTGGCCTGCTCCACTCCATACTCCACCATGTCTATAACGGTGACCCAGAAGTTCTACAAGGTGTCCACCTCTGGCCCCTGGGCCTTTAGCAGCCTCTCCTGCACCAGCGGGCCTGCTTCCCGCGTCAGCTCCTCCAGCTTCTCCTGAGCGGACAGCAGCAGCAACTTCCAGGGCAGCCTGGGGTTGGATGGCTATAGTGGGATTGGTGGTGTGGGGAGCATCATCACTGTCGAGGTGAACCAGAGCCTGCTGAACTCCCTGAACCTGGAGGTGTACCCCAACATCCAAGCTGTGTGTATTCAGAAGAAGGAGCAGATCAAGAACCTCAACAACAAGTTCGCCTCCTTCATCGACAAGGTTCAGTTTCTGGCACAACAGAATAAGATGCTAGGGACAAAATGGAGCCTCCTGCAGCAGCAGAAGACATCCTAAAGTAACATGGACATGTTCAAAAGCTACATCAACAACCTCCAGCAGCAGCTGGACATACTGGGTCAGGAGAAACTGAAGCTGGAGGCAGAGCTTGGCAACATGCAGAGGCTGGTGGAGGACTTCAAGAATAAATATGAAGATGAGATCACCAGGCATACAGAGAAGGAGAATAAATTTGTCCTCATCAAGAAGGATGTAGATGAAGCTTACATGAATAAGGTGGAGCTTGAGTCACGCCTGCATGGGCTGACTGACGAGATCAACTTCCTCAGGTAGCTGTATGAAAAGGAGATACATGAGATGCAGTCTCAGACCCCTGAACACATCCGTGGTGCTATCCCTGTACAACAGCTGCTCCTTGGATGAGGATGACATCATGGCTGAGGTCAAGGCCCAGTATGAGGACATCTCCAGTTGCAGCTGAGCCCAGGCCAAGAGCGTGTACCAGATCAAGTATGAAGAGTTGCAGGCTCCGGCTGGGAAACACAGGGATGACCTCCACTGCATGATGTCTGAGATCTCTGAGATGAACTGCAGCATCAGCCACCTGCAGGCAGAGACTGAGGCCCTCAAAGGCCAGAGAGCATCCCTGGAGGCTGCCATCACTGATGCTGAACAGCATGGGGAGATGGGCATTAAAGATGCCAATGCCAAGCTGGCCCAGCTGTAGGCCACCCTGTAGAAGGCCAAGCAGGACATGGCCGAGCAGCTGTAAAAGTACCAGGAGCTCATGAATGTCAAGCTGGCCCTGGACACTGAGATTGCCACCTACTGCAAGCTGCTGGAGGGCAAGGAGAACAGGCCAAAGGCTTGGATGCAGAACTTGAGCATCGCACGAAGACCACCAGTGGCTCTTCAGGAATGGTGAGCTCACCCTATGGGGGCCTCACAAGCTCTGGCTTCAGGAGCCTCCAAAACCCTGGCTTCACTCATACCAAGTCTGCTGGGGTAGTCAAGAAGATCGAGACCTGCAATGGGAAGCTGGTGTCTCAGACCTCTGATGTCCTGCCCAAGTGAACTAACCCTAGCACCTCTGCCCCAGACAGCTGTACAAGGGAGCATTAGGAGTAAGAGACCCATCGGAGGCTCAGCCTAGCCCTAAGCCCACCCTTGCGGGGACATTGCTACCTGGGGTACCCCTTCTTGCTTGTGTCCTCCACCAAATCCCAATTCAATTATCTTTTCCAAAATAAAGCCTGGTTTTGCCACCTGAAAAAAAAAAAAGTGCATGTAGGGCTGGAGATTTTGATCATTGCTAGAGGGCTTGCCCATCACATGGAAAGTGCTGGGATTGATCCAAGCACACAATGAGAAAGAATGCTATGTGTGAAATGTTTTGCCTGTGGAAAGTTCATGAAAGGTGGTAGGTGAATTAAAGTTATCAGTTGGGGCCTGGGAGATAGATCTGTGGCACAAGTGCCCGCCTGGCAAGTGCAAGGTCATGAGTTTAAACCCCAGTCCTGCCAAATTAAGTAAATAGATAGATAGATAGATAGATAGATAGATAGATAGATAGATAGATAAAGTTATCATCATTATGAAACTTTTAAAATATCTTACTATCTATTTTCTCATTGAATTATGGCAAGAAACACGCGAAAGCAGCTGAGCAGATGAAATATTAATGCGTCCAAATTTAAAACAGAAGCCATCCCAAAGGTTAAATGTCTTATTTGTTTATTCGCTTAACTAACAGTCATTGATCACAGTGCCAAATATTGGAGCCACAATGATGAAAAGACCTGACCACTCCTTCCTCTGGCATCCTTATAGCATGGTGGATTTGGGAGATAATCTTAAGAAATTACCAATAATTATGAAATTTCCACAACAAAAATAAACATACACTTGTAATGGCAATGTCCAGATAACACCATAGTGTTTCCCAAAATATTTCCCAAAAGCCCAAATTTCTCAAATGCATGATCTGATTCAAGTGAAAATGTGGAGGATTAAGGGGATCGATGGTTGTTTAGATGTTGACATACTGAAATGTTGAAAGATTTCCTGGGAGATGGAACAGTTATATAAGACAGAATATGGAGCCAAGAGAAACCAAAGAAAGCTTGAGCAATTAAGAAACTGATGTGCCTAAAATTGTCCTTTCCATCATTAGCACTATTGATATTAGAGGCGAATAACCATTGCTGTATATAGCGAGGTGCTTCCCAGCATCCCCTGGTTCTATTCAGTGGTTCTGAGTACTTGTAGCATCTCGCAGTTTTCCTGGTATCATGACAACAATACACCCACTGCCAAATATCTCTGAGCAGGAGAAAAGATTCTTTTGAAGTTGAGAATCACTGACCTAGAATGCAGATTGCAGGGGAAAGAGTCATAAAAGATGAGGCTGAAAGCCAGATCATGATGAGCTTCTTCTGCCACACTAAAATAATTTCTCTTTTCCTTTTAGATGACTGGGAATACTCTTCTCCGAAGCGTGCAAAGAACCCTCTTGTGGTTGCTTACAGAGAATCCACTTATCCTCACTTTACCAGCCTGCAATTTCACTAGGAGCAGTAACTTACGTTGTGTTTGCTGTGTGCCGCCACCTACTGACACAGGATCTGTGAAGGTCTTTTTCTTTTTCTTTTTTTTTTTTTCATATCCCTTTAATTTTTTTTCATTGTTATTTTGTGTTGCTTTATTGCTGGAAATTTTATCATATATGTTTATGGACATTCAGTAGCTTTTTTGGCTCCTGCTTTTTTTAAAGAGCTACTGCTGTGCTGAACAGAGGACTTTCCCATAGATAACTAACCACGTTTCTAGGGTAGCTCTTCCAAGCCATGGCTTTGTGGTCCGTATTCAGCAATCATAATTAGAAGTATGGTAGAATTACCAAAAATATTGTCAATATAAATTCAAATTTCCAAGTAATCCTCAAATTCCATAATAGTAACGCCACACAGAACACACACTATATTCATTAGAGTAGTTCCTTTTCTTCATTCTCCCTACTTCCTTTACAAGTTATTTAAAACAAATAACACAAGTTCACATTCATAAATACACAAAAGCCATAAAAATTTAAAAAAAAAAAACAACACTAAACTCTCCTCCCAGTCTCTATGCTATTTTATCTTGGGTGTGATTCAAGAAAAAAATCCTGTCTTACAGCCATAGTCCATGAACTTCCAATCTTTCCTTTGCCTCTTTTTTTTTTCTGTGAGTTTTTATTTTCTTTTACCAAAAACCCCTAGAACACCAATGATTATAGAATAGATTTGACTTTGGAAATATGACAGAGGGGTAAACAGAAGGGAAAGAGCCTCTCTGAGATTTGACAGCCAAGCAATGGAATGTAGCACAATGAAAAAAGAGAGAAGTGGGTCCTCTGGACCCAGGAAGGATCCCAAGTGAGAATGGAAGCCTGCTGGGAGAGAGAAGTGAAAAACCGGAAGAGTAAAGAAAGCTGTGGCAGGCAGCCACTGTTCCCTGAGCGCAGACTCACTGTGTGGGAGGAGCGGATCAAACCTGTGGACCAACAGTGACTGCTGGCAGCCCCGGAGGCCCTCAGGGAGACATGCAGCAGTGAGACAGCACTGGCTGGTGAGTACCGTGGATCTGACCGCCAAGCAGAGAGGCGGACTGGCGGGGAGCCATCTTCCAGCAGGGACTAACAGAGCTCTGAACTCAGAACCACAACTAGCTCCATCTAGCGGCTCCCAGGAGAGTATAAGTCCGCAGGTGCATTTTCTCCTATAGGCTCAGCAGGGACGGCTCCACCCTCGAGGCGAGAAACCAGCCTGAGCTTCATGGGAGATAAAGGTGCAGGAGCCCTGAGATTATGAATTGCCAGGCCATAAATCTACTATCAGCTTACTGGGATATGTCAACACAGATCTGGACTCTCTCCACATGCTGTCTACCAGTAATAGCAGAGATAAGCCTTGAAGTCTTTTGTTTTCCCTCTATTTTTTTTTGGGGGGGGTATGAAACTTTTTGTTCATTGTTTAATTTTGCTTTTATATGTGTGACCATGGTTTCTAGTATTTTTCGTGATTATTATTCTGTTAGGCTGAAAGTCAAAGAATGGAAAACAATATATCTTTCCCTCCATGTGACAAGAACCTCTAAAAAAGGCAGGAGTAGCTATTCTATTTGCAGATAAAGTAGATTTCAGGTCAAGACTGATTAAGATAGAAAAAGGTCACTACATCCAGGTAAAGGGAACAATCCAAGAGGAAGAGATAACAGTCAAAAATTTATATGCAATGGTTATCAGTGAGTCCAACTATATAAAAAAATATTAATGAACATGAAAAACCAAGCCAGGGGATGGGTTGGGGAGATAGCTCAGTAGAATAAGTGCTTGCCTGGCAAATGCAAGGACCTGAGTTCAATCCTTGGTTCTCCCCCCCCCCAAAGAAAAAAAAAAACACTAGTATAATTATATTGGGGAATCTCAATATACCACTATCACAGATAGACAGATCACTGAGACAAAAAGGAATACTGAAATATTAGAACTGAACCAAGGTTTTGAACACGTAGATTTGTGTAAATGCCTACAGGATGCTCCACTCCACAACATCAGAACACATAGTTTTCTCAGCTGTACACAGGACACACTCCAACATAGCCTACACACTAGCTCATAGACCATGTTAAAACAAATGCTAAGGAACTGAAATTATCCCATATATATTATCAGTCAATAGCACAATGTAATGGAAAATCAGTGGCAAGAGAAATCACAAAAACTTCACAAACAGATGGAAATTAAATAATACCCTCCTGAACAGCCAGTGAGTCACAGACAAAACTAAAGAAAAATTAGCTAATGTTTACAATTAAATGATAATTTCTATAAAATATATCAAAATTGTGGGATACAATGAAAGCAGTCCTACAAGGGAAATTTATAGCAGTGACTATCCATATCATGAAAACTGAGCAAGCTCAAATAAACAACTTAGTATTTTACCTCAAGCATAGAGAAAAGCCCAAACTTCAAGCCCAAGCCCAAATCATATATGAGGAAATCATAAAGATTGAAGCAGAAACTAATGCAATGGAGACTAAGAAAACAATGCAAAGAATCTATTGATTGAAGAGTTGGTTCCTTGAAAAACTAAATAAGATCAATAATCTTTATTCAAATTTATCAAAAAAAGAAAGGAAAGACTCAAATCCGTGCAATTAGGAATGAAGATAGTGAAATC
>PVKN010036791.1:0-11370 GCA_004027915.1 Capromys pilorides | reverse complement strand
ATTTAGGCCATTCCTGTTGCTGTCATAATGCTTTTTAAAACACACTTCACAACAGTATTTTTTCTTATGTTATTTTAAGTGCTACTGGAAATACCAAAAGAAAAGAATTTTTGCAGCATTTCATCCTTTCTATTTCTGGTCTGAATTTCTTTTTCTCCTATTTGTGCCAAAAGTCATCAAAAATGCACAACAAACATAGCAGTTCAAATTATATAACAAACTAGGAAAATAAGTTTCCTTGGCTCTTCAAGAGGCCACTTTAGATGAAAGTCTCTTACAGAATTCCAATACTCTTAAATGTTTTGTGACAAGCAGTATAACAGAACTTTAAAAAAAATATAATCTGTAGCTCTATGAGAATACGATATTAGTAGCCTTCTGGTACTGATAACTAATTTTGGAGAAAATAAGTTTTTGTCTTTTTGCATATACACATTTTCCTTCATATCATTTTGATGGTGTAAAACATGAAAAATGTATTTTGTCTTTACATTCCCCCTATACTTGCATATCCCATATTTATCCCTTTGAAAATCCCATATCATGAAGAATATTTCTAAAACTTTTTGGGTTTTGAAATGAGTCACTCAATGAAATGAGTTTTTCCACAGTTGTAAGTACAATTGCTAAAAGCTGTGTCATATTGCAATTTTAACTTCTGTAACACACAAGGCAGAGTGTGTAATTCTAAGATGTTATCTGATCACATTATGTATAAATGTTCCAGGTCCAGACAAGGGTTACATTCTTCTTATGACAATTTTAAACACATGATTCAGGTTTGGGAAAATTCCCAGCTACTCTTGCTACTTAGAAAAGGATTTTTCATATGCATTCTGCTTTTCAAGCAGCCCTCTGACAATTGGGTTTTTAGCAACAGTCAATACTATGAGCAATTACAGATGCACCTTTCAAATAATATCTATAAGGCTGAATTTTTGAGAAGCAAAATTCTTATTTCAGTATAGAGAGAATTTCAAATATATCTTCAATTAAAGAACAGCTTTGAAATTTTTCCTATTTTCAGAAGATAAAAGAGATAACTATTTCTTAAGTCTAATGTATCTGTTTTCAAACTTGAGTAACATGAGGTTTGGGGTCTGTACTTTTGGACTGCTCTAGTCATATTTAGCACACTATAAATTTAGTTAATGTGAATCTTACTACACACTGTGTATCTGCTGAAGATTTTTTTTCAAATTTAATATTAATCAAGTCATACGATTTCTAGTCTTCATTTAAGAAACAATGTAGGATGGCTGGGTTCTTCAGTGCATTATTAACTTTTTTAAAAAATTAAAAGTTTGTAAATCTTTTATATATTATTTATTTGGCATAGGGTCTCACTACTCAGTTCCAACTCATAGTGCTCCTCTTGTCTTAGCCTTCCCAGTACTGGGATTACAGGCATGCACCACCGCCCTGGATTTCAGGGTAGGCATGGCAAGCTTGGAGTTCAGGGCCCCGCATGGCATACAGTTCCAGAGGTCAAACCTGGGTTCTTGTGCTTGCTAGGTAAGTGTTCATACTGTCAAGCTATCTCCCAAGCCCAGTTGATTATTAACTTTAGTAAGAGATATATTAACTATGATGGAAAACTTCATTTCAGAGCTTTTTCAACTTTTAGTTCAGAACTTCCTAGACATCTGCGGATTAAATTAGGCTGAATTGCTTCTTAAATTAACTTCATGCAATCAATGTGAATCCCACATTGTATGTGTATGAGTGAATGAGAATACAGGTATAACTAAAAAGAATCTCACTCCATCCTGTATGGAGGTGTACGTTCAAATAGATCATACGAGTTTGTTTTAACCAATAAGTAATCAACTTATTGATAGATGTTTTCCAGAAATTTTACAGATTATTTTGTGTTTCTCCAGGAGGGTGACACTGCATGATTGAATGAGAAGAGGAATGACTTTTTAAAAGCTTGTAACTGGAGAGAAGGGAAAAGCAAATAGAGGGAAAAGGGACAAAGGGAATGGCAAAGCGATGAGATGAAAACTGTGAAAGAAAACCGTCTTCTAAAAAAAAAATCTGGGTGCACCGGCCAAATAGCTCAGTGGATTGAAGCACCTGCAAGCAGGCACAGGGGCCAGGGGTTTGATTCCTAGGCCTGGCGTACTGGCCCTGACCCTGGGGCACACTGAGACAGCAACTGAGACTGGGTGTGGAGGGGCCTGCCTGTAATTCCAGCTCTTGAGAGGCTGTAAACAGGGGGATTACTACAAGTCCTGCCTAGTAGTGACACCCTGGACACCCTGTAGACCCTTCCCTAATATACAAAGGATAAATAAATAAACAACACTTTTTTAAAATCTGAGAGAAAAAATATCAAAGAAAAAAATCAGATTAATCAGACAGTACATTCTGATTCCTTACAGAGCTTAACTACTTCAAAAGATGCTAAGTAAAGTAGGAATTCCCAAACTCTAATAAGTACTTTTACTAAGCACAAGTATATAGCCAAAAAAGGATATATTAACTTCAAAAACTAGACCTTGTACTTTGTTTCAGATAGGTAAAAGCATGTACTAAAATTTTTACTTTCTTAGATTACTAATGGAAAAACACTAATAAAGTAAGTAAATGTGAAAAGAAAATTGGAAATCTTCTAGATTGAATCCATACTCCTGACCCTTACTGGCTACCCTTTGTAAGATGTATGGGTTGTCTTTCTCTCTCCTTCACTGCATCCCTTTCTACCTACACTGCTCCATGACCACAGAGTTCTCCACACTGCCCACCGTTATCTTCATTTGCATGCCCCTCACACTGAGGTGTCAATGAAGAGGCACCTAAAAGACGGCATTACAGTAAGCTGGCTTGTCTTTCAAATGGATGCCATTGGGGCTCAAATTTTTAGCCCTTTCCTAAGAAACTATAGCACTGCAGAGATGCTTAAGGTATTAGCCAACTGGCCTCAGATCTGAAACAGCAAAAAAATATCTTTGCCACAAAAAATATTTTGCCTTCCCTAGGAAAGGAAGACAGTGCATATATAAGCTGAACAGGTTGAAAGGTGGTAGGACGAATGACAGATACAGCATCTCTCTTTCAAAGTGAATGTGTGCAGAACATAATGCAAAGTGTTTTAGTATGAAAACATCCTGTACGATCTGGTTTTTACTCTGCAGCCTCATTCCTCATGCACACTCCTAGCTGTCCCAGCCCTTTCACTAACCTTCATTAACCTTATACAGATGTCTGCAGGATTCCTGGTCTCTCTGGAATAGCCTTTCCTCAGAACTGGGTAGGTGTTTTGTCAGAGAGTTCTTCTTACTTTTATGTCTCAGGATGTCTCCTCCCATCTTAGCACTTTCCACTCTGCACCATCTTTTATTTTCTTCACTACTCCACAGAAAATATTCATTTGTTTAATTGTGTAGTTTGTTTTTTCCCATTGAAGTGCAAACTCTGAAGAGAACAAGCTGCCTTGCTCACAGCTATACTTCTGGCTTCAATTAAACTTGGAACATAATAAAGCATAAAAAAATGTTGAATCAATGAATGATAGATGTAAGCGTAGGTGATATAGATACCAGAAAACAGCCCTTTAAAAGAATGAGGAAAGAAGGCTAGCCAAATAGCTCGGTGGATTAAAGCATCTGCAAGCAGGCGCAGGGGCTGGGGGTTCAATCTCCGGGCCTGTCTTGCCAGCCCTGACCCCAGGGCACACTGAGACAGCAATTGAGACTGGGCACACACCTTTAATCCCAGCTCTTAGGAGGCTGTAAATGGGTGGATCACTGAGTCTGATCTAGTGATAAGACCCTGAACACCTTGCAGACCCTTCCCTAAAATACAATCAATCAATGAAGGTAAATAAACAGAAATATGTATTTAATTGATACATGAGATAACCAACTGAGGTTTACAGGGGTCGTCTGGCTTAATTCAAACTGTTCCACAATAGACAAGAGGTAAAGCGATGGCGAAGGCTTAACTGGGAACACCTTCAGTGAGGCACTGATCAATAATTCAAGACAAAAAAGAGATTTCAGTTTCTTTTGAAGTATTTTAGAAAGCCAAATTCCTAACTGATTCTCCCACAGGAAGCGTAACTACAGACTAGCGTCCCTTTGCAGTCATTGACACAGGGGCCGTGGTGATGTGGCCTTTTTAGCTGTGGTTCACTGAGGTTGTACTATGTGCCCCTGTACTGTAATACATTTTTATACTGTTTTAGCTTTTTCTTCTCTAATGATAGCAATTTCTAACTTCCTGTATTTTAGATTAAAATGCTTTAAACATACAGCATTTTAGATAACAGATCTCTCTTAGGTTAAGCCTATCTCAGAGGGCAATTTTCATTTATAAAATATGATTCTATGGATCTTCATGTCTGCACTTGTTCAACATACTCTTCTTTCTCCATGGGTTGCATTATTAAAAAGCTCGGACATAACCCATCTCACTGTGTGCAAGACAGGTTCCTGTCAAGATAAAATCAGTACATAGGGAAACAGCGCCCAGGCCAGTAGGATTCAAAAGACGCTATCTAAATCCCTCTGTGTACTTTGGTTTTTTATTTAATGTTGAGATTAAAACTATTTTATTTGTTTTATAATTTTCCTGAGTTCTGTGGTGTAAATGTCACCACTGCTATCTCCTCAAGTCATAATAGATTGCCAAATAACCTGTTTGGCCATTAATAACCCCCTGCTCAGAAAACCTCTGTGTCAGTCCCTGGTTGTCTGAAATTCCCTTCCTCTGAACTGGGATGAAAAGGGAAGGAGCAGGCTCCTCCCAGGGGTTCTGTTGATAACACTGCATTTAATGCACTGCAGTTTACTAACACGAGAGTTCAAAAAGAAAACTATTTTATTTAAAATGACAAGGTGACTATGTTATATCCACAGTAAAAATGTCCCACCCAGGAAGTGATGATACTAATAATGGCTGCATTTATAGTTTGGATCTGTGGGGTGATTCTTCTTAAATGAATCTACCTCTTGAGACTGACTCATCCGCAGCACATTTCAAAGGCTCACAAAATAGTTATTTCACAGACATTGAAATAAGAGAGGGGGTGCACGGCAGCTATTCAATAAAGCACAAAGCAGCTATACAGAACAAGGTATTAGAGAGATTTGAGCATTTAATTGATTTGCATGACAGTGTTTGTAAAGTGCCAGAATAGAAAATGGCCAATTTCAATGTAGTCTTAATTAGTTGAGACTAATATTCCTTTCTTTTCTGAAGTTGTAGGGAAAATGGAATGTGCTAAAGTACCAGGCCCAACAGTTTCAGGATGGATCAGCGATTTTATTAGATGCTGACATATAGAGATTAATGGCTGCTCTTTCTGTTAGGAATATTATTTCAGCACCGTGGATTACTTCGGGTTACTGAATTCAGAGACAAATTCTCAACCTGGGTAATGAATAACGATTTTTGGAGTTTTGATCTCAACAACCATAAGTCAAACAACAGAATTTTAGGGGTGTTTACATACTGGGAGTAACCACTGGATACTACTACGACTCAGAGCCAGATGAAACATGGGACATATTAAATGAGATTACAGTAATAAACTGTTTAGACCTATATATGGCAGTGTATTTAGATTTTCGTCATGAAAATAATCCTGTGGTGGGGTTAAGACTCCTTGGTCCATTTTAAGATTGTGATATGCCCTTGACTTTTAAAAAATTTTTATTAATTTAATTTATTTATTAATGCATTAAGTACAGTGTCTCAGTGTGCAACTTGGACTCATAGTGATCTTTCTGTTTTCAGCCTCCTCAGCATTGGGATTACAGGCATGTGCCACCACACCTGGGCGCTGTCACTGGCTCAGTGTGCCCAGGAGTGGGGCCCACACAGCATGCAGTACCAGGATCAAGCCCTAGTCCCTGCACTTGCTTAAGCAGGTGCTTAGCCTGCTGAGTTATCTCATCTGCCCTTTTTATTTTTGAAGCTTATTTTCGTGAAAATATTAAAAATAATGCTTTTACAGTTTACAATGATGCTATTTAGAATCAGTTGTTATTGTACTACATGTGCGTTTATGTCTTTTGAGTTTTCTTTCCATTGGCATTATAAAACACTGTTTCAAGTTACTAAAAATGCCATCATTTCTGCAATCTGTTAGACCTAGTCCAGAGTAAAGGTGAATGTTGATTACCCTCTGCTTCTCATTCTCCCAGTGCACCCCTAAGTAATCTTGTGTCATAATTATTGGTACCAAACTTAAAAATTTGACATTGCAGATCAATGTTTATAGATATGTTTACTTCATAGCACATATTATGTGACAATTACAGCAAAGAAAAAAGTGTGTCTAGTAGGAGTCACTGGCATTACTGCTCCTACATATACAAGTGCTATGGTCATGAACTTGGAAAATATCTTCATTGCCGCGCCTATGAAAACGGATCAAATAACAGTAAAAGTCCAGTTCTTGCTTTTAAATTTGAAGCAGTATTTGTAAAGAAATTGCAGTGAAAAGGATCTGATTGTATCTGGTTAGTTAGTTTGGTCCATTTCTGACTTGGAGAAACATTTCTTTTCTTGTCATAACTCCCAGGTTGCTACTGCTGAGCAAATGGGAACATCACTGCCAGAAGTATTTGAAAAGAACAGAAAAATTGATTTGGACAATCTGTGTGTTCTTGCTATTGATAGAGACACAATGCTGACTAGGAGTGTGACTAGGGTCATTACAAGGTTAAAAGAAAAGCACCCAGGAATTCTCTCTTGTCATCGGCTTTTCAAACTAAATGGTTTTGGTTGCTACAGGCAATATATAAGTTTCCATCAAATACCAAGAGACATTTAGTCATATTTACAAGTTGTCCTTTTAATTTTCCCATGGGGTGGCTTCTTTTACAATGATACATTTTTTAAAAGTTCAGATGTTTGGAATACTTAGGACATTTGTAGACTTCTTGCTAATACGGAATTGGTATTGCTAAAAGTTGTCAGCTGTCTGTGAAATGGAGTATAAATATTCTTCCCCCTGAGTTAACAATTTTTAGTACTAAATTGGTTCTATTATTTGAAGATAATTTATTCCTAGAAAATAAATGTGTCAAAGATCACATACCATCACATGGCAAAGGCTATTTATTGGTTCTTAAGAGACTACAATAATATGCTCAGTAAACCATCTAAATAAAAAAATACACAGAAGAAATGTAAGTCAGTAAGTACACTATCTATGAGTCTACTCTAGAACTGAACCTAAATTAAGAAAAATTGAGTATTTTAAAGATAAATACACATCTTCAAATCAATTATCACTGCATATGAGATTTAAACAATAGCAGCACTCAACAATGCTTCTCTCAAATAATTTTCATTACTATGAGAAAATAAAATCACGTTTAAAATTTCTTTGACACAGTGCTTCTTGGGCAGTGAGATTTAAGCTTTTATAATGATACAATGGACATCTATTATTTACCAACATTAAGTCATAAATTCAGCTGTGACATATATATGAGCTAGGCAAATATCATTGAAGAGATAAATATATTATGCTTTAGTTTGTCTTTGAAAGAAAAATATTTCTGAAGCAGAATCCAGAAGGGAAAAATTTAAATGATTGCTAAATAAACAAATGTGCATGCACTTAGATTATAACTGCTACATAATTTTTAAAAACCCTCTGACTGCCTTAATTTTCTACAGTGTTGTCTTTGATAAAACAGCTGACAAAACTATACATGCATTTTTGGCTTGTGACTAATAAAGCCTAGATATTAAAAAAAAACATTAACCAATGAATATATGTAGGTATTAGTTCAATCAGTTCACAAATGGTAGGTTCAAGGATGTGTAAGTCAACAAACAAAAGTCATTCATGTTTTCAAATGTAGACTTTGAATAGACCAGATTTCTTTTTGTGTTTTCACACTTACACAACATAATTCCTGTGTGCAGCTTTTAGAGGATCACTGTGAGTCCTCTGAAGGTTTCTTTATCATTTAATATTATAAATAATTATGTTCCTAGGCAGTTCAAAGCTCAGCACCACACGGGTAAAATGCCACAGGCAGGTCAGCTGACCTTTCTCCAGTGCTGCTCTCTCTGGTGCTGAGGACAGACAAAGTGATATGTCTGTCATACGCCATTACCATTAGAACAGAATCTTGTTCTTTTATTACAACTGAACTCCGCCAGATTTCTCAGCAGGAATGCTAAGTGAAATCAATGTCTTGGATTTCCAGGCTGAGCTTGGAGGTCACAGCCACTCTATCATTTCTCAGCATTAGCCTTTCTCTAGCGCACACACACTCCCCAAGCCTCCAACTGGCACACAGCAGATTGAAAACAGCATGCATCAGAGGACTCATGCTGTACAATTTTACAGTCTTTTGGAGCCCCTCCTTTTCATTCCCCCCTCCCACGTTTTGCAAATTGCAAATAAGTTTTGTTTCTGTCCTTGTTTGGAGTTGTGAGTCAAAGGCAAAAGCACATCCAGCAAGAAGGGCAGGCAATAAAATGGAAGATGTGGTTGATTTTTGACAATTGTCAATAAGATCATTCTCTTGACATCACCACCTGGATATGACCTATGACTCTATTGCTGTAAACAGCAAATGTACTTTTAACTTAAACCATCAATTTGCATTGTCCTAGGTAGATGTACAGACATACAAAGACCTCAAACAAAGTAATTCTATTTTATAGTAAAACATGAAAACTTGCCCATAAAATACTCAGAAAATTCTCCTTAACACTAATAATTGATTTTAATAGTTTAAAAACTTAAATATAACAAAAAATGCTAGCTAGCATACATGAAGAAAGTAGCTCTGTAAAGTGAAAATGTTTATTATGCTGTATATTAAGATCAATTTCAGGCTTCAAGAAAATAAATTCAAGTATTATAATTGGTCCTCTATATTTACTGCTGATTGTATGTTTTCGAGGCAGGTTCTTCATTAAATGTCACTCATGACCCTTATTGCTATGGCTATTTTTAACTGGGAGCATTTTGCTACTCAGTCACATTATCACAAGCAGATTGCAGAAATCTTTCTCACATAAAGCTGTGTAGTTAGACAGCATGCTAGATGACTCTAAACAAAGAAAGTTCTTATTTTCATTAAACATTGTATAAAGAAAACATGAATTCCTTATTAAAAGTTTACATATATTGCCACAGTGCCTATTGGAGAAAATGCAATTTACTTTTTTTCTTAAAACTTATTTCTTTTATGATAGAAAATTCATGAAAGTTCACTTTCAAAAACAGATTGAACTACATTTTTAAATTATATATAATCATGACAAGAGAAATATAATCTCCTTTTCCCTAGTGTTAAGTAAAGGTACATGAAATCACAAGGTGCAATATAATTTTAACATTGTGCAGAGTCTATGTTGGAAAGAAGTTTCCTAATCAAAGCAAAGAAAATTTTCAGTCACTTCGATCCTTTCCATGGTTACATAAGCTATTATTAGGGCAACTGCTCCATAAATATTTGAATGGATGGATGGACGAAAATAAATGAATAAATGAATGGAAAAGTGAATATAAACATAAATAGATGAGGCTATCTAGCATCAAAAGTATAACAACTATTTATACGAGTACTTTAGTGAGAAAACGTTAATGATAAAACACTATACCAAGGTTAAGAAAGACCTCTATTAATCATTCAAAATTGAATTATATACTGTCAAATCCTAAAACAAAATGAAACAATGCAAAGCATTATTGTGTAATGTGATGTGAAATCAATTAATAAATCAAGGGAAAAACCATAGAATAATACCTCACACATATATCTATGTGGGACAAGAACTATGCAGGTACAGTTATTTATTTGCCTCAAAGTTAGCCTGTCCATATAATGCATTAAAACTGCTATTCTACAGAGACACCAAAATATCACTGCTTTAAGATTAATTTGCATTCAATAAATGATACAATTATTACTGAAGTTTAGAAAGCTCCATGCTTCTGTGATTATACAGAAAAGCCAAACAGGCCTGAGACATACATTAAGCAAACATGTAAGGCCCATTAAACAGCGGAAATAGATACTAAACATGGCATAGTATATTCCCCACTGTCACTTTGGTGTGGACACTATTTTTCACCATGTACTTATACATATTGTTGGAGAATCAAGGCCCAAGGTCTTCGTCCAGGTTAAATGACACTCCCGAGTGTTATTTCTCCCATAATTACATGTAAAAGGACTTGGGAGTCCTGGGAGGATAAAGGCTGCAGTGTCCTTTCTCAGCTGAATGAGCTTCTTCTCAGTTCAGTTTGTAGAGTAAAGCAAGAACTGTGAAAGACAGCCTGGTGGGGTTGCCAGGGTACGGAGAGAGATGTTTTTTAAATTGCTTTTTCTCTTCCAATATTTTCTAATCCTCTTCTCTCTGTGCTTCTTTTAACTGTTGTGGTTACTTTTTCCCTGATACTCTTTAGCCATTTCCACATGGCATCCGTGGAATGAAAAGCAAAAGCAATTTTCTGGATAATTCAGGAAAATATATTTGGGGAGCAAATTACCTGTCTGTTTTTTGCTTAAAATTTTCCAATTTAGTCAAAAGTTCGAGATATTTTCCTACGTGATCTCAGAGAATACCTTTGTAGGGGCAACTGTTCCTCCTTTGTATACAGAGAACATTACACAATATCACATGTGTGAGACCTTAACAAATACAAAATACGAGTACGGAAACACTTCAGAACAGTTTTTCTGTTTCTGTCCTTTTAAGATGAGAAGCATACAGTATGTGAATTTCCTCAATTCTTTGCCATGTACCCTCAAGATGTTTCCTTAGCTCCCAAACCAAAACTGTTTCTAAATAGTCTTATATCTAATACTATTATTATCTTCATTCCTTTTCACAATAATCTCAGTGGATGGGTGATATGTCTAAAATTATATACGTACCATACCACATTATAACAGTTATTGATATTTTAAAAAACCACTCCATATGTCCTAATCCTACTCATACTTTAAGATCTATTTCAGTTGCTCCTCCTTTGGCAAACACTTTCCCTTCTAACCGAGGCTGATCTTCTCCTCCTAATAACTTTAATGTGCCCATAAGATCTGCACACTTCTCTGTAATATTTATTATCTTGCATCATAGAGTACAACTACATGGCTATTTTTTAAATACCTGCTTTTTGTTTTTATTTGCTTATTTTTCATTCTTTAAACAGAATAAATTATTCCTCAAATAGTATAAAAATAATAAAAAATCATTAGAAACAAGACAGGATTTCACTAAACACATTATTCAACAATGGTTGTTATATTGCCTATTGTTGGCTTCACATTATAATGTTATTCACATAAGCAGATGCAAGCATACAAATTTAGTAAAAAATTAATATTTAAAAGTTAAGCATTGGCTGTTCTTTTCAATGGATCAGTAGAAATCAGC
>PVKN010036790.1:0-11373 GCA_004027915.1 Capromys pilorides | reverse complement strand
TTTTTTTTTTTTTTTTTTTTTTTTTTTTTTTTTGTGGAACCAGGGTTCAAACTAACAACTTTGCACTTGCCAGGCAGGCACTTGTGCCATGGTGCTATCTTCCCAGCCCCAATAATCTTAGTTCTGAAGCAACAAAAAGCATGAATTCTTAAGTGACAGATTGTGGAGGTAGGACAGAGAAAGTGTAAGATGGGGACAGAACATCAAAAAACAAGGAGTATTCAAGAGAGAAAATGATCATGTCAAGAGGATACTGCAGGGGACTTGCTTTACATGCTCAAAGCTCTTCAGAAATTTGCAAAAGACTCACCTTAGGTTTTCAGCTCAGTGTGTGTGTATGTGTGTGTGTGTGTGTGTGTGTATACACATATGCACGCATGCACACTCACACATGCACATCTTTTGATGTAAGGAAAAGAAACACTTGAAAGTATTATAGGAAATAGCTGGAATTCAAATAGTGCCGATTCCTAAAATTTACATTGGAAATTCTCATAATTCATGGAGCATCATTAGAGTACTAAGGATCTTTTCCCAACAATGACTAAAATTAACCATAAAGTGAATGCTTTTCTGCTCCTGTATAACAAAGCTTAAAACAAGGCTGAAAGTCCAAACAGTTTCCAAGAAACTTACTAGCATCTTAGAGCAAATTTCAAGAATAATTTTAGTGCAAAATTTCCAGCATTTAGCAAGGTAAAATCTGCAGAGCCAGACACCTAATATAACAGTATCAGACACAGGAAGAGTCAGGAAAATAAAACTGACCCAGAAATGATATACATGACAGATCTTCAGGCAAAGATATTAAAGCAGTTTTAATAATGCAATTCCAAATGTTCATGAATTTAGAGAAAGTCAGGTGTGGCGGCATCTGGCTATAACTCCAGCATTCATAAGGCAAGAGTGCTACCTGAGTTCAAGACCTATATCAAAAAATCAAGACCTTGTTTCAAAAAACTAAATTTAGAATAAAGATTTCAAATGTTCAAAAAAGACAGAGGAGAATTCTAAATAGATCCAAACCAAACTTTCAAATATGAAAGCTACAATGTGATGAGAGATACACTGCATGAAATTAGTAGTAGTGGGGCCAGGGAGGTAGCCCCATGTGCCTGCTTAGCAAGCATAAGGTCTTGAGTTTGATCCCTGGTAAGAAAGAAAGAAAGAAAGAAAGAAAGAAAGAAAGAAAGAACAGGAAATAATAGATTAGGCATTGAAGAAAGATTAATCAACTTAAAGACACAGATATAGAAATTATGCAAAATTAAGCACAAAGAAAAAGGAATTGAAAAAAAGTGCCTTCAAGTGGCCAAAGATGATGTAACTGGAGTCCTAGATGAAGATGGAAGAAAAACACTACTTAAGAAACAGTGCCCTGCAGCCTAGGCTATGTAATGAGTTCCAGGCCATCTGAACTGCATAACAAAACCCTGTCTCAAAATTTTGTTTTAATTGAAAAAATTAAAACAGTGGTGTAATGCTTCAAATTTCATGAAAACTGTAAATGCACAGATCCCAAAGTCTCAAGGAATTCTAAGCACAAAAAATTAAAAACAGAAATATTCCAACATATGTTATAATTAAAATGCCTAAAGCAAGCCATAAGAAAAAACCTTAAGGCTAACCAGAGGAGGAAGAAAAACCATTTCATTCAGAAAAATAAAGATGGAAACAGATTTGTCATGAAAAATATGTCAGAAGACAGAGAAGCAGCATTTTCACTACACTGAAAGGAAAAAATATATATAGAGAGAGAGACAAGAGAGGAAAGAAAGAAAAGAGAGAGGAAAGGGGGAGGGAGATGAAGAGGGAGAGTGGGAGGGGAGGAGAGGCATAGGGAGGGGGAGTGAGATTTTAGTGCGATCACCAAGCACCATCATGAATCCAAGAAGCTTTAGGGTCACTTTAACTGAGACCAGTCAGCAGTAGTGTGTGAACTCTGGTCACATTTACAAATAGGTGACTATGTAGGCAACAAGTGTATAGGATGACAGGTTTAAGTAGGGCTGGCCTCCTTCCTAAAGAGTATGTGAAAACAAAAGAGGAGGAAGAGAGTCCATAAAATAGCAAAAGGATGGCTGTAGAGGTCACAAATAGAGCTAAACTAGTTAGGAGAGGAAAGAGGATGCTGGAGAGCTGAAGGACAGGAAAGCCTTGTAGACTGATGTACCATATGCTCTGAAGGGGTCAAAGCGTAAAAGGAGTGAAGTGGTCTTCTTTCTTTCCAAAATTTTTATTGCTCACTTTTTCTTAAACCTCATCTCACATATGTTAAAGCGCTATGTGTTTCTGAGAATTTATACATAAGCAGAGGTAGGAGATAACCTGCAGGGCTATTTTGAAGAATTAAATATATGCTATTTTACTTTTTTTGTGCTGCTGGGCTTGTGCATGCCAGGCAAGCACACTATTGCTCAGTTACACCACCTTACTATGTTTTAAACTTGCGTACAAGTAGCTCAGGTATTAGTGAATTATGTACTCATCACGAGGGTCTTCAAAGTCTAAGAAAATCAGTGTCGTCTACCTCCCACCCCATCATACCCACCCACACCATTTTCCTTTACTAGCTATATTAACGAGGAAAAGTACTGTAACATAATTCTCATGCAGTATTTTTCCTATGAAAGTGTGCTTGTGGGATGAGTTCCTTTTCTCTATTCCTCAGGCATCCTTTGCTTTTTATTCTTTTTTTTTAAATTTTAATTATTTATTTATTTGTTTGCTTGTTATGTTTGTTTGTTTCTTTACTTATTTTGTGGCTGGCTCAGCCTGCCCTGGTGGTGGGGCTGGCACAGCCTGTGGTGCTGGGGATTGAACCGCAGTCCCTGCAGTTGCCTGAGCTTTCCTAAACAGGCGCTTTAGACCACTGAACCATCTCGCCGGCCCTGCTTTTTATTCTTCCTCTTTTTCTTTTTCATGTTCTTCCTTGTTGAGAAAGCATCAGGAGGTGTGGGAAGCAGGAGTGCATCACACAACAGATGCTTCTTGCTCTGTAGGTAATTTTGATGCCAATCTAATTGCAATTGCATAGTGTTTATTTGCTTTGCATATATGCACTTATCAGGTGAACTTATTTGGAACAAACATTGACCAGATCTTTCTTCAAAATTCTCTTTCTCAATGGAGCCAAGGAATTCTTCCACTGTTGCTCTATGTCTTCTTTTTTCCTAGTAACAAAATGGGAGGGCATGACTGCTAAGATGCAAGTTAATGAAGGACCAGAGAAAGAGGGAGAAAGATCATGTGAAGGGAGTGGGGGATGCCTGGGTCTTAACATTTGCCATTCATTTCACCTGTGCCCTGTGCTCTGTTCCTCTCCTCAGCATCCCTTAGCCCTGGATTATGATTTTGCTGTAGAAAAGCTTCATGTCTCCTTCCAACTAATTGAGCTCCAAATTTTCCACCTCAATATTGTTTCTAACCAAAGACTGCCAGTGTGGGTTAACTTTCTCTTACTCGAAAACACATTCTAACAAACACAGGACACTTACCTTTGTATTTTATATACTTACACATTCTTTTTTTTGTACCAGGGATCGAGCTCAGGACCTTGTGCTTGTCAGGCAGTCGCTTAAGCCATTAAGTTAACTCCCTGGCCACATTCTGAATTCTTTTCTAAAAATATTTATTTATTTATTTATTTATTTATTTATTTATTTATTTGAAACAGGGTCTCGTTATGCAGCTCAGACTCACGATGATCATCCTGTCTCAGCCTCCTGAGCATTGGAATTACAGGCATGCTCCACCACTCCTGGACTCAGTGGCCTGCTGAGCAAGGGGCCAGCACTGTGCACCTGGAATTTCAGAGCCAGCATGGCATATGGTAGCAGGAATCCAACTTGTGTCCTTGCATTTGCCAGGCAGTCACTTAGGACTGCTGATCTATCTTCCCAACTCCACATTCTGAATTCTTATAACATATCTTTATTGTAATTTTTTAAAATTTATTTTTATTTTTATTTATTTATTTTTGTGGCTGGTTCAGCCTGCCCTGGGGGTGGCGTTTGCATAGCATGTGGTACTGGGGATAGAACCACAGTCCCTGCAGTTGCCTAAGCTTTCCGAAGTAGGCGCTTTAGACCACTGAACCATCTTGCCGCCCCCCCTTTTTTT
Source organism: Capromys pilorides (assembly GCA_004027915.1). Taxonomy (NCBI): domain Eukaryota; kingdom Metazoa; phylum Chordata; class Mammalia; order Rodentia; family Capromyidae; genus Capromys; species Capromys pilorides. Next base: position 7,251 of record PVKN010036790.1, on the reverse strand, counting down.
ATGATGTAATTTTATTTTATTTTATTTTATTTATTGTATTATGATCGGCTCAGCCTGCTCTGGAGGATGGGGCTGGCATAGCATGTGGTGCCGGGGATCGAACCGCAGTCCTTGCGGGGTTGCCTAAGCTTTCCTAAGCAGGCGCTTTAGACCACTGAACCATCTTGCCAGCCCTCTATTGTAATTCTTAATAGCTAACATTTAACTCACTTACTTCTTACAATTGTATAAAGTAGATATTACTTCCCTGAGGTAGGTATTATATGAGAGATGGTGAATCTGAAGCATGAAAAGTAATTTGATGAAAATCACATGATTAACTGGATATGGTGGCAAAAACCTGTAGTCCCTGCAATTTGGAAGACTCAGATGAGACTAAAAATTCAATTCTACTCTGGACAACATAGTGACTTAATAAGATTCTATCTCAAAAAACAAACAAACAAACAAACAACAACAACAAAAACAAAAAACTGGACTGGGACTGTAGCTCATTGTAAGGGCTCAAAAAAGAAAAATATATAATTGCTTAGAGTAGGTTGAGTTTTAAATCCAGATACTTACTTGAGTTTTTGTATGTATTCATTCATTAAACCACTTCTCTTTCTGCAATTGTAAATATAGAAAGTGAAGTGGGGCTGAGGGGTGACTCAGCTGTAGAGTGTTTGCTTAGCTTATGTGAGGCCCTGCGTTCAATCACTAGCACTTCACAAAAGACAATCAGGACTTTTCCAACTTGGCCTGTTAGAGAGGATGTCTTGGAGAGAAGCTCAGGAGTGAGGCACCTGCTATGCAGGTATCTTGAAATAGGGGAGGCAGGCACTCCCAGATACAGATAATTAACCTAAAAGTTGAATCCTCAATTATGGCATGGTGCAAAAGATGAGAGATTACTCAAGAGTCAATGTCTAATTCAAACTTGAAAAAAAGGAATTCTGGGAAGATGGCATAGTGATAAGCAGCAGCAAATCAACCTCTCCAAGACTCAGAAGTTAAAATTTTGGAGAGAGAGAAAAAAGGGGAATGGATTCCCTAGAACCCAGAAAAAAAACAGAAGGTAGTGTTGGAACCTAAAGAGAAAGCGAGACAGCAGTGCAGAAAGAGGAGGAGAACTGCACGCTCTCACTCCCGGCCTTCTCCCAACTTCTGGTGTGAGAGAGGAGTATCAGATCTACAGTGGCACAGTGAAGATTGGTAGAACAGAGGCCTCCAGAGAAAAATATGATGGAGGAACAGAGCAGTGGACGCTGTGTGCTGAAAGGCTGGGAGTGACTCCAGTCCAGGTGATAGCTGTGTTCCCTAGAAAGAGTGATTGATTGGATACATTTTAAGGAAGGGGCCATTTGAATCCAAGGCTCAGAATACTGATGGGGTGACTTCATCTTAAGGCTTCCATTGTTGAAATCCTACAGCAGCAAGGTGAGAGATGGACTTGGGAGACATTCAGACTCAGAGAGCTGTGAGTGGGCCAGTGAGGGACAACCAGAGTGTTTCTGTCTGAAGACTCAAGCCCAAGCCCCACAGCAAGAGGCCAGGATCAGTATCAGCTCCTACGGAGTTGAATGCGCAACATACCATTGGAGAGTTGCAGTTTAGAGTTCAAGGACTCAATTATTCGCAGATTTTTTTCTTAGAGTCTAACTAATAATGAATGGTTGCAGGGAAACCCTTGCAGTTTCATGGAAACCTCAACTATCCTCTGAAATTGTGAGGTTTTTGTTTTATTTTGTTTTGAGGTTTTTGTTGTTGTTGTTGACAGGCTTACAAATAGCCAATCTGAGAGCATTATTGAGTTCTCCTTGCTGCTGATTGGTGGATGCCCTGGAGGGGTCTCTCACACACCCACCACATAACAGATTGCTATACTGCATGTTGCTGCGTGGAGTATTCTCAGTTTTATTTTTTTAAGTTCCTGAGATGTTGCCAAAATGCCCAGCATGTTCTAAGGCTTTATCAATGCAGTATCTTATTAAATTAAATTACATAACTGGGGGACATTTAGGATTTAAACTATGAAAAATGGCATTTATAGGCATTTTTCAAACCATATGTGAAATTTGCAGTTTTTAGAAATTTGCAAGTACTCTAGGAATATAGCCCCATGAATTTTAGGGCCCGCTATATCAGAATCAGCACCCCACTCCAACACTACTGCAAGCTTGCTGAGATTATCGAGAACCCCATTGTAATACTGCTACATACTTACTGGTTTTACCCAGCACAGGTGTCGGCTCGGATTTGGGACACTATCACAAAATTGAAGACATCAGATTACCCTAGGCTTGAAGACATAGACATTTTATGTAGTTTTCTTTTTCTTTTTTTGTTTCTTTAGGGGAGAGATTAATTTGTTCTGTTGTTTCTTTCTTGACTGTTTCACACGAGTGTGAATATGGTTTTTAGTTTTTTTGTTTTGCTTTATTCTTATTTTTGTTTCGCCCTTATTCTCTCTCTCCTATCTTCTTTACAAACTTCCCAAATCCTGAAGAATCTTCCTTTGTCATTTAAGCTGGCTTCTAATCTCTTTCTTCATTGCTCTATTCCTCCTCTTTTAAAAATTCTCTTTCCTGAGGTTAAAGTCAATGTATTAAGTGGATTTTTACTGCATATAATTGTGTGATTGATTTTAGATTTTGTTATATAACTCTAAATTTGTACATATGATTAGGTGGGGCAAATTAATAGCACAGTTTGCCATTTTCTGGACTATGACAGATGCTATGGCTATGTATTTATTTTTTGTTGACACAGGGTCTCATTACACAGTTCAGACTCTGATCCTCCTGCCTCATCTTTCCCAGGGCTGAGATTACAGGCATGCACCACCACATCCAGTTTTGGGGCCAGCATGGCATGCAGTGCCAGGGATCAAACTTCGGACCTTGTGCTTGCCAGGCAGGTGCTTAGACCACTAAGATATCTCCCCTGGCCCAATGCTGTTATCATTACTGGCTCTACTACTTCAGCCAAGGAAATAAAGTTGTTGCGATCAGTTGATCTTCCTCATATGCCAGTACTGAGGCTGTCTAGGGATCAGAAACAATACCAGAGTCCAGTACTAAACAAGTAGGTACTAGGTCAAATAGACACCGATATTTAAAACTTAACAAATCAAACAGGTAAGATCTTGGGACAGACTCACAAGCCAAGGCCGGCTATGTGTAGAAGACAAATTTGAAAAGTAATCATTTCCTAAAGAGGTTGCAGTAGCAGCAACAAAACTAACCCGTAAGCATTTCTTTTTTTAGGGTTTTTTGTTTTTTTGTTTTTTTTTTTTTGTATTTTAGGGAAGGGTCTACAGGTGTTCGGTGTCTCACTATTAGATCAGACTTGTAGTGATCCGCCTGTTTACATCCTCCCAAAAGCTAGGATTGCAGGTGCATGCCACCACACTTAGTCTACCATAAGCATTTCACACCATCAAGATAGATAAGAAATTTTAAAAATTTATCATGAGCAAACATCGGAGCAAGGTGCAATCCCAGACCTTCCATTGGTGCAAGGCAAAATACAGCAGGTGATGAGATGGAAAAAATTGACAGTGACCCTTTTGAAATTTCTGAGCTGGAAGTAGCAGAAGTAACAAAGCGAATTGATACGGATCCAGAAAAAAAAATACAAATCAGAAATAAATAGACTGTTTACTAATGAGATAATGACTACAATGAAACACATGGTTAGTAAATATAGTACACAAACAGATGAAAAATGAGGAGCTTAGAAAAGTGATAAAAAGGAGATGTGAATACAAACAGCAGTGGTGACTGTGAGGGGCTGATGGGACTATGCACTGTCCAGGGCCTCTTATTAGGCCTTGGTTTTGGGTAGTCTTGTCATCTGCAGAGAGATGGAAAGCTTGATGCCTAGTTCTACCCTACTGACACTTTTTATACATGAACATGGCTCCAAGGAGAGTAATGATCTGCTATACTGGGTTAACACACCCCGAGGTTTCCTACAACAGTGAAGCCCCACCATTTATCAACAACACCAAGTTTGTGGAGGACCTTTCCCAAGGCCAGCTGCTTCAGAATGAATCTTCAAATGCTGCATAAGGCAATGAACAGCAGCATGAAGATGACCAAAGAAGTAAACGAGGTTGGTCCAAAGGGAGAAAGAGGAAAAAACTTCAACACAGCAATGCACCCAAGTTTCCTCTTACAGCATATGTTCGGTTCATGAGTGAGTGCCAAGAACAGCTTCGAGGGAAGAGACCAGGAGTCCCATTCCCAGAAATCACAAGAATGTCAGGCAAAGAGTGGAGCAAACTGCCTCCTGAGGAAAAACAGTGCTACCTTGATGAAGCCGACAGAGACAAGGAGCATTACATGAAGGAACTGGAGCAGTATTAAAAGACTGAAGCCTACAAGGTCTTCAGTAGGAAAACCCAGGACCAGCAGAAAGGCAAATCTCACTGGTAAGATGCAGCCCAACAGGCAACCCATGATCATGTGAAAGAAGCAGAAGTCAAAGAATGGTCTGCGTTTGATAAATATTTCTTTTTTTGCAGGAAGCTGTGAACAGGCTTAATCGCTAGGGAATGAAGGAGACGCCATCCTTGGAAATTGGAACTGTGTGGGAGCCCAGAAGGACCACAGACCCCCCAGTGTGCCTGACCAGGGGCGACCAGGTAAAGAGGCTCCAAGTTCAGCTCCCATTCCTTGGAGCTCTGACTCCACCTACAGCCCTGACCCATGGGGCCTCGCGGCAGCCAGCTGCCCAAACTTCGACCATCAGCCAGGTATGACTGTAGGGGAACAAACTTGGTGGATCTGTACCCAAACTCCCTTAGGCACTAATGGCATAACTTTGCCAAAGTGCAGAGATTACTGGGATACAAAATGATAAAGACAAGGAGTAAAATGCAATCTCAGATCCCGAGTCCACCCGGAACTAATACAGGAGACACTGCAATGGAAGCAAATGGGAATCACAGGGCCGAACATTCTCAATCGGCAGCATCTGAAATAGACAGACAAATGCAGAAACGTATATAGCAACTCAGATCAGAGATAGCATCTGAATTAAAAAAAGAAATGCATGAATTTATAGAATCTGAAGTGGAAAAACAACTGCAGAGCGCCAGTGAGATGGTTCAGTGGTCTAAAGCACCTGTTTAGGAAAGCTTAGGCAACTGCAGGGATCAGAGTTTGATCCCTGGAACCACATGCTGTGCCAGCCCCATTCCCAGGGCAGGCTGAACCAGCCACAATAATTAAAAAAATAAAAGTAAAATGTTAAAAAAAAAAAAACAACTGCAGGGGCCGGCGAGATGGCTCAGTGTTCTAAAGCGCCTGCTTAGACAAGTTTAGGCAACCCCAGGAACCACAGTTCAATCCCCGGCCCCACATGCTGCGCTAGCCCCACTCCCAGGGCAGGCTGAGTAGCCAAAATATAAATAAACAATAAATTAAAAAAACCCTGCAGAAATGTATAGAGGAAACCAGAACAGGAATAACCTCTGAAGAAAAAAAAGACATCTCTAAATTAATAGCATCTAAAGTAGGGGAACAACTACAGAAAGGTAAGGATGAGAGCAGAGCAGAAATAATCTCTGAACTAAAGAGAGAAAGGATAGCTATAATGAAAGACTTAACATTAAAGAAGACATTGATAAAAAATTAGAGGAGAATAGAAAAATGATGGATTCCCTGCCAGCAATATAAGAAAGAAATAGATTGCATGAAACAGTTTTAAAGAGATATACAAGAAAATAAAATCTCAATCACAAGCTGGCAAAACCATATGAACAAAAGTGAAGATAGAATTTTAGATCTTGAAGACACAGTCGCAGTTAGTGAAAAGGTAAGAAAGGATCTCTTAAAAACAACCAGGATGCAGGAAAAAATAATTCAACATCTGCAAGATGATGCAAGAATGAACAATGTGAGATTAATAGGAATCAGTGAGAAAGAAGGAGTCAATACAAATGATATAAAAAGAATATGAGCAGAAGTAATAGCAGAAAACTTCCAAAATATGAGAAAACAATCAGATATTCAGGTAACTGAAGCATACAGAATGCCAAATAACATCAACCCGACTAAAAACATCCAGACATACAATAATCAAGAGCCCAGAAATCCAGCTGAAGAATAACATACTAAAAGCTTCTAGAGAAAAGAAACAGATCACATTTCAAGGAAAACACATTAGAATAATGGCAGATTTCTCTTCACAAACCATGAAATCAAGAAGACCATGGAGCAGAGTGCTTGAAGTCCTCCATGAAAACAAATTTCAGCCAAGACTGCTATACCAGGCAAAGCTCTCAGGAATGAGGGAGAAGTGAAATACTTCCACGACAAGGAACAACTAAAGAATTTCATGATGTAAAAGCCAACACTACACGAAACACTAAAAAACATTTTAGAGAGGGAACAAAATGACCCAAACTCAAAATATGAGAACAGAAAGATCACATCAAATAGGGCAACCAATTAAAGACAGGAGAGAAAGTGGTAAACAGTAGTAAATAAAAGCCATGTCAATAATAAGACAATACATTTCAATTATAATGATCAATGTAAATGGACTCAATTCTCCAATTAAAAGAAGTAGACTAGCAGAATGGATAAGTAAACAAAACCCAACAATATGCGGTGTACAAGAAACACACTTAACTTATAAGGAAACTCATAGGCTAAAAGTGAAAGGATGGAAAACATTACTACATGCTCCAGCACCTCAAAAAAAGCAGGGGTAGCAATTCTGTTTGCAGATAGTCTAAACTTCAAACCAAGATTGATCAAACGAAATAAAGAAGGCCACTACATACAGGTCAGGGGAAAAATTCAGGATGAAGAGGTAACACTCATAAATATGAATGCACCCAACACGGGAGCAGCAAGTTATATAAGACAAACTTTAATGGACATGAAAAATCTAATGTCCAATATTACAATCTTAACAGGAGACCTTAACACTCCCCTATCTGAAAAGGATAGGTCAAGCAGACAAAAAATTATCAAAGAAGTAGCAGATATAACAAATTATCAAAGAAGTAGCAGATGAAACAGAACATGGAACAACTGGACTTAGTGAACATACACAGAGTGTTCCACTCAACTATTTCAGAATACACATTTTTTTAGCTGCACATGGGACATTTTCTAAAATAGACCACATATTAGTCCACAGGTCACGCTTAAGAATATGGAAGAAAACAGAAATTATCCCATGTATATTATCTGACCACAGTGCAATGATATTGGAAATAAATGGCCAAAGAAACCATAAGAACTCCAGAAA
>PVKN010036789.1:0-11365 GCA_004027915.1 Capromys pilorides | reverse complement strand
GTCATCATGAAATTCTTTGGTTGTTCTTTGTCATGGAAGTATTTTACTTGTCCATCAAACTTGAAAGAGAGTTTTTCAGGGCATAGCAGTCTGGACTGGAATTCATTTTCATGAAGGACTTGAAGACCTCTGCTCTATGCTCTTCTTGAGTTCATGGTTTGTGAAGAGAAATCTGTCATTATTCTGATGAGTTTTCCTTTAAATATGATTTGTTTCTTTTCTCTAGCAACTTTTAGTATGTTATTCTTGTGCTGGATTTCTGTAGTCTTGACTATTATATGTCTGGTTGTGTTTTTAATTGGGTTAATTTTATTTGGAGTTCTATATACTGCAGTCACCTGAATGCCAAATTGTTTCCCCATATTTGTGAACTTTTCTGCTATTACTTCTGCCCATATTCTTTTTATATCATTTTTATTAAATCCTTCTTTCTCATTGATGCCTATTAATCTCCCATTGTTTAACTTTGCATCATCTTGTGAATGTTGAATAATTTTTTTCCTGCATCTAGTTGTTTGTGAGAGATGCTTTCTTACCTCTTCACTAGCTGTTATGGTGTCTTCAAGATCTGAAACTCTACCTTCACTTTCATTTAGATGGCTTTGCCAGCTTGTCACTGAGGTTTTAAGTTTCTGTGTATCTCTTTGAGTCTGCTTCATGGGATCTATTTCTTTCTTATATTGCTCATTTGAGGAGTCCATTGTTTTCTAATCTCTTCTAATTTTTCTTTGATGTCTTCTTCAGAAGAAGTTATGAATTCTTTCATTGTGGTTATCCTTTCTTTTCTTGCTTCAGAAATTATTTCTGATCTGAGTTCCTCTCTACCTTTCTGCAGTTGTCTCTTTACTTCAGACGCTATTAATTCACAGATTTCTTTTTTACTTAAGAGATTATTTATGATTTGATTTTATCTCTACCATTCTGTAGTCATTTCTTTACTTCAGAAGCTATTAATTCAGAGATTTCTGTTTTTGCTTCAGAGATTATTTCTGATCGGATCCTCTATACCTTTCTGCAGTTATTTCTTTGCTTCACACGCTATTCATTCAGAGATCTCCACTGTCTGATTCCCATTCTTCTGTGTTAGTGTCTCCTGTATTTGTTCTGGGTGGGCTCAGGGCCTGAGTTGAATTTTGCTCTTTCTCTTTGTCATTGTTTATAGAACTGTCCTCTGACCTTTGGTGTAGAGCTTGGTGCAATTATACCTTTAATGTGATTCTTACCCTAAAGAGATTATATAGTTAAGCCGGTTATAGTTTTGTATTAACAGAAATACGGTTAGGAACACTAATAGTGGGTAGTGATATTTAGCAGTTGACAAGCTTTTGCAACTAACGAGTTTGCCCTTTACACAATAAGAGTAATCCTTAGGTCTGTGTAGCTAAGTGGATCTCTAATTGGGAGTTTATATTTAATTTAGTTCACTTAAGTTCTGTCTGATTACCGCCCTTTGATGTACCTGGGACTGGTGGGATCAGAGGATGAGGAGGTTGATCTGGCAGGGCATATGGAGCAGGAAGTCTCTGGCACACACAGAGGTGCCCCTTACACTGATTTTAAATTGTTACCATAAAAATACATCTGTGCTTTCTATGAACACCATTTTAGTAAAGGTGGGGTTTAATTCAGACCCACCGTTAGAACCTGTCACTGCTAGAAATTTACAGTCAAGGCTCTTTCCTTAGTGTATATTTCTCCTCTCTGGAATCCAGACAGAACAGAAAATTAGGTTATTTAATGATGTGTTAGTTAATTTTCTATCACATGAGAAAATCTCTGAGGCAATCAACTTATAAGATTTGTTTCAGCCCATGGTGTCAGTGGTTCCAGTCCATTATCAGTTGGCCCTGCCACTTTTGGGCATGTGGCAAGGCAATGTATAATGGGAGAAGTGAATGGTGCTAAAAGCTGCTCCATTCGTGATAGCCAGGAGGTGGAGAGAGAGAGTGCTGCATTCTAATGTCTGTATGGCCTCTGTGACCTTCCTCCTATTAGGCTGTCCTTAAAAGGTTCACCGCACCAGCAAGCCCCTAAGCTGATGTCAAGCCTTCAACACACAAGCCTTTGGATTTATGCAAACCACAGTATGCAAATGAAAAATTCAGGTTCCAAATAATTAAATTGCATTATGTAAGTAAATATATACAACATGTATAGCAGGTAGACATTGTTATCAGCGTTCACTGAAGGATACATTTAATGTTATTTATAGATGATAGATGATGGATAGATAGATAATAGATAGATAGGTAGATAATGGAGGATTTGATTTAGAAAGTAGGTTTACAACAGCTGCCTGTAGAGTCATGGTGTGAGAATGCAAATGGGCTGCCTGCACACTGTAGAGCCAGAGGGTCCAGTTAAAAGTCAAAAATGCTGGCACATACTCTGGAATACCTTTTGAGTCTGTACAAAGATGCCGTCGGGTCTTCATTGGAAATCCGGAGACAAGTACTCAAAGGTGCTGGTGAAGACTGGAGCTTCTCTGAAAAAGCAGAGGTGAGTCTTCTTTCTTTCCGTTTTCATCCATCCTGGCTATAAGCCTATTGGATGGTGTCTTCCATACCCAAGGTTGGTCTCTCATTTTCAGTGTCTGTCATCCAGACATAGCAAGAATTATGCTAAACCAATCTGTTAGCATTTCTTGTTCAATAAAATCACTGTTATCACAGTGATTTCTCAAATAGTTGGGGTTCTACAATTTTTTTTAAAAGGATACTCCAATAAAATAATGCAAATTTGAATAAATTTCCCATTCACTCATCAGTTTTTACTTAACAAACGAACACATGGCAGCACTTGCCCAGCATGTGTGAGGACTGGAGTTTGATTCCTAACACCACAAAGAAGCAAACAAACAAACAAACACACACACACACACACCCCAAGATTCCCCTATATGGTATATAGAGTTGGCAAATACAAGTGTTTATAACTAAGTAAGTTAAATAACAGGTCTTTTTGGGCAAAGAGCCCTTATGAAACTTAATCCATTTGTTACCATGAAGAAATACAAGCCCTGTGCTTCCAAATTGACCAACTTTACAATAGAGTTCACAAATTATATATATATATATATATATATATATATATATATATACACATATATTTGCATATTTGGTACAGGGTCTCTCTATGCAGATCAGAATTATGGTGATCCTCCTGTTTTCAGTCTCCCCAGCACTGGGATTACAGGTGTGTACCACCACTCCTGGACTTTGTCATTGGCTCAGCATGCCCTGGAGGGAGGGGGGCAGGGCTGGTGTAGCATGTGGGACAGGGGATTGAACCCTGATCCCTGCACTTGCCAAAGCAGGTGCTCAGTCCTGCTAATCCCATATTTTTATGAGACTTTTTTTTAATTTAACAACTAAAAGAAATTAAAATACTCTACACCTCTACATAGAAGCAGAAGTGAGATGCAGAGGCACACAGAGTTTTAAATTAAGGTATGCCATGGAGCAGACAGTACTAGGAACCACCTGTGACAGATAAAAGAGCTCCATGAGGTTCCCTTTCCCCAGAAACTTCCTGCCCTGCAGAGCAAATGATGTGTGCAACCCAAATTTCATGCAAACCTTTCAAAAAATGGAAAAGTGGGATACAATCAGTATTCTAAAGAAAGAGAAATTGTAACTTATAAAGAGGTACATGGCTTTCTAAAAAGGAACTGGCCTGTGTGATTGCAGATATTGCAAAGTGTATGATTTATAGGACAAGTTCACAGGCTGAAAACTAGGGTGGGATTTGCTGTTGTCCCAAGGCAGAATTTCCTCTTTTATAGGAACCTCCAGTATTCACTCTTACAGTTTTCAACTAGCTAAGCAAGGCCTGCCCAAATTAAGAAATGAGTCTAATTTCCTTAAAATTAACTAATTGCAGATGTTAACTTCATTTATAGCTAAGGTACCTTCATGGTAATACCAAGATTAGTACTTGAGTGAATAACTGGGTGTTATAGCTCAGCCAAGCTGACACATAAAACTAAATATCCCATGGGAGAAGTGCCATTGGAGAGATCCAAAAATCTACTGCAGGGGTTAAGAAGAATGAGAAATCTAGCCAAGGTACAGAGCTGAAAATAATCCTCATGATGGAAGGCTAAAGGAATTCCAGCTTCTCAGAAGAGAATGCAAGAAAAGAACAATAATCTTGTTTCATGTTGGCACATGTTAGCCAAGCTGTTATTCTATATTTCCTTTCATTATTCCAAGAACTGTAATGGGCCAGGAGCTATCATTATCTTGACAAGTGAGTGTTGACTCCAGTTTTTCCAATATCACACAACTGTGATGAAGGCAGGACTCTCATTCAGGTAGCTTCAAAGTTCCAGAGCAGTAACTGCTCCTCATTGCTCCCTGCAAAATGCGTACATGTCTATGACCTCATTAACTTTCACAAAGTCTCATAATGTAGGCATGATTGCCATTTTACTAATTAGGAAATTGAGGCTAAGCAGACAGGGTGGGAATACCAGCAGACCTCAACAGTTCACCTGATTCTAAACTTTTGTTCTGTGGCCTCAACATACTACATGTCTCCAATCTCAGCTCCAGGAAGATCACATCTAGGGGTCTAGTTCACATTCTGATCTAACCACTGGTAGTGGTGGGGCTTAGCAGTGGAAGCAACTTCTTGGCCACCCATCAGGAGAAATCAACTGGAGAAGGAAACATTTAAGCTTTAGATCCTAGATACTTGCAACTTTATCTTTGAGCTGAAGGTTAGTGGTAGAACATGTATTTACCACATGTGAAGTCCTTGGTTTAACCCCCAGTTTCAAAAAACAAAAACAAAAAAATCATCTCTAAAAACCCGAGAAAGTTAGAGCATTTAAAGAAAATGTGTATTGGAACTGAAGTTTAGTTATTGATTAGAAAGAATAAAAAAGGGACTGGGAAGATAGCTCAGTAGAATAAGCTCTTGTCTGGCAAGTTCAAGGGCTTGAGTTCAATCCCCGGTTCCGCAAACAAAACAAAACCAAAAATAAAAAAAACTTGAGGCCAGCGAGATAAAAGCATCTGCTTAGGAAAGTTTAGCCAACCACAGGGACTGCAGTTCGATCCCCAGCACCACATGCTGCACCAGCCCCACCCCAGGGCAGGCTGAGCCAGCTATATTGAAAAAAAAAAAAAAAAAAAAAAAAAGAAAGAAAGAATAAAAACACAACACTTTCCATCTACATGAAAACCAGCATCAAAGTTGGCTTCTCTTAAATGAAAATATTTCCTTGGCTTTCTCCTAGGTCCATATTTTTAGTAAAAAATAAATATTCACTGCAAATCATGCCTTAATTTCTTGGGTTGTAAATAGTTTAAATTCAGTCTAACTTCAAAGGAGCAACTGATAGAGTTTTCTTTCCCAGGCCAGTTTGAAACCTACAGTATTTTAACCTTTTCCCCCTGAGTCATAGTTTTCTCTCTCAGAATGTAGAGTATGTAAGAAATCTGTACTCAATTTTGCTGAGGAATAAATGTGGAGAGCAAAATTTGTCACTTTTCAAGGATTCCCTTTTCTTTAGACCTTCATGTTCCAGTCTGCTTCAAGTCTTTCTGCAAAGATCAAGGCAATGACAGGAGATAGAGGGTAAGAGTTCAGCTGCTAAGACTAAGTGACGTGCTTTCATTGAAAATATTATGTTTATCTTAATTATATCACCATCATAGTAATTATCCAATGCCTCATAATTTTAACACTGAACATCAGTTATAATTGCAAATAAATAATAAGAATCAAAACTATTTTGAATCCTGCTGTGGGCCAGACACTGGGTTATACACACATTTAAAATTCACCTTGTCAACTCTGAGACAAGTAGTGAGCAGTGTCCTCATTTTTCCAGGCAGAAAGCTAAGGCATAGATCACTTCAGTAATTTACCCATGTTTGCATAGGAATGGAACTGAGCTTTCTAACCAGGCATTTAACTGCAGAGGCAATGTGGGATCCCAGCATGTTTGACTCTCACAAAATAATGATGAGGGTTGCAGTTTCTCAGTTTCACTCTTCCCTTTTGAAAGTTCAAAACAGCATTTCACAGAGGCAGAACAAATGAATACAGATGCTCCTGAGGGAAACAGTGTAAACTACCAGACTACCAATAGGTAGTCTGGTTTATCGATCATTCAGGGTAGATGCCTGTCAAGGGGGAGGTATGAATCTATGACTGAGACCATCTGAGAACTTTAACTGGCTTTACTAAGACATATAGCTAGATGCCCAACCCAAAGCCCATTTTTTTCTTCCTTCCTTCCTTCCTTCCTTCCTTCCTTCCTTCCTTCCTTCCTTCCAAAGTAACACTGAAGTCTAAAATGGAAAAGCACTTACCTGGATGTACAAAGTTTTTTTTTAAATTTTTAAAAAATAGTATGTATGTATGTATGCATTTATTTATTTTGTGGTACCAGGGATTGAACTCAGAACCTTGTGCTTGCTGGGCAAGTGCTTATTCTACTGAGCTATCTCCCCAGCTAAAGATTTTGTTTTAACTAGAAACAGTTATCTAGTTACCGGTGGCCTCTCATGGGGGTGAGCTTAGGCATGGTTTTAAAAATAAATTAAACAGCTTGAGTTTGACACAGGGACAAGAATATGGTGGTACATTTAATGTTTGCTCTTTCTGTTGTGTGAAAGTGGATTTCCGCAATATTACAATGGTTCCAAGTTTCTCTTTTAAGGGAAACATCCATAAAGGATGCTCATAACTCTTCATGATCCCATGGTGCTCTTATGGTACCTTCTGGATTGCACAACAAAGTGTAAATTTGTATCTATGTAGCACCAGGGGTGATGAGAAGCCCTGCCCTGCTGCTCTTTCTCCTAGGCTAGGTTTATCACCAAAAATTACAAAGAAACCTCTGAAAGCCCAGTAGGACTATCTGAGCTCCAGACTCACAGTTTAGGGATGGAGGTACAAGGAGGGAGGAGGGTAAAGGGCAAGTGTTGGCCAACATCTGCATGTGGAAGTAAGGTAAGTGTGGGGTTGAGGGAGCAAGTGAGAAATGTACCCGAGGCACCCCGGTTTCAAAACCTTGAGGGAGATAAGCAAGAAGGAGATACACAACCATGAAAGGTAGCAAGAGTGGTAAGATATAGAAGGGCTTGGTTTTACTTTGCTTGTGTAAGATATATTTTTGGTTTATGAGACAGGGTCTTATTATGTAGTTCAGGATGACCTTGAACTCACTATGCAGCCCAGCCTAACCTCAGAATCACAGCAATACTCTTCATTCAGCCTTCCAAGCATGGGGATTATAAGTGTGCTACCATGCCTGGCAAGATAGTTTAAAATACCACACATGTAATCTCACTTTTCTGGCTCTGCCTTTAGAATCCTTTTTTTTTTTAATCTTTAATTTTTATTCATTTTAATGAGAAAAAAGATGAAATAGCAATGAAACACTTTTCAAAATAGGTTAGTAGGAGAGTTACAATAATTAATACATTGCATATTATTATCTTCATAGCAGTTGTTTAGAAGACAAGATGTAGACATGGTATCTTATCTAAACAATATTAGTACAAACCTTTCTTTCATTAAACTGAAAGTAACTATATATCTATCATATATATGTATGATTTTTACACTACAAAACTGTTCTTTATTTATCTCTCTCTCCTTTTTTTTTGGAGGGACCGGGGTTCAAACTCATGACCTTGCACTTGCCAGGCAGACACTTGTGCTACAGATCTATCTCCCCAGGATCCTTTATCTCTCTCTCTCTTTTTTTTTTTTTAAATCAGAGATGTGTGCTCCATTGCTGTTAGAAAATCTGTATTTGGAGACGTCTTCAAAGGACCTTTTCATACTTGATGCCAGTTCAAATATTATAGGTACTTGAATTCAGCAAAATAACCCAATATAGTCCAATAGTCCATGATAGTAGTGAGTTATCAGTACAACTGGCATTGTCAGAAGTTACTGACTTGAGCCTTTTACAGTTCACCATATTAATATGGCTTTACTTTTTATACCTCATGGTTACACTTCTGCTGGATGGTTAAGACCAAGTTAAAGCAAGACATATATAACTAAAAATGTAACTTTTGCTATCTGATAAGGTCAGTCAAATCCCCTCAGGATTTACCCTGGAATCATGTACAGTACCTTGTAGATCTTTTGTCATTGTCAGCCATCTGGATGAGTCATGGCCATTGCCTGATGAATTTGCTCTCTGTGAAAGCCTGAGAGAATGTTTTCTCTCTAGGTGCCTCTCCTTAGGCACACTATGCATCATCAGTTACTTTCCTCTGTGGCCCTATAATCTCCTTGATCAGACAATTTGGGACACCACTGAGTTACAGGATATCACAGTAAAGGTTCTCCTATGTCCTGAGTCCTCACTGACCTTGAAGGTCTAGGGCCAAAATATTGGCTATCTTTTTAGCCCATTGTCTTAATTACTTTTTTACTCATTGCTGGGACAAATACCCAACACTCAAAATGAAGGAAGGAAAGGTTTATTTAGCTCACAGTTACTGGAGGTTTCAGTCCATACTCAGCTAGCTCCAAGGCAGAGAAGCACATGGCAGAGAGCAGCAGTTCATGGTAGCATAACAGCAACAATATGGTGACAGAGGTAACGGAACAACCAGGGGAGCAGAGAGCAATTGCCAACTCTGTCTTTCTGTCTCTCTTTATATTACATTCAGGCTTTCCACCTCAGCCTATCCATCTTAGGCTACACTCATAATCCCAGAAGTACTCAGACCCATAGTCCCGTCAGTACTAAAACACACAATCGTAGTGGATCATGAGTCAAGTCTCAAACTCTAGAAGTCCCCGCCCCATGATTGCATGAAGCTTTGGGGGGACAACTAGACATACCATAATACCCATTTATCTGTCTAATTTTTAGTCTTCTAACTTTAGTTTTTAAACATACAGAAGAGAAGCTTGCTGATATTGTTATCCTGTAGCAGAGGCAGTTAAGCTTAACATCACTATCTGTCTGAATATCACATACTTTAGACATAAAATGAAGCTACTATTTTCCAACAACAATGGATGTTCTAAAATTTAAATCCCTGTATAATGTTAAAAAAAACAATTATATATTTTTACACAGATATTTAGAACTCAAACTGTATTCAAGATTGTAGCAGTACAATCCTGCTACATTTTGTTTTTCTTGTCCCTTGTTTACTTTTATTACCTTTTTTAAAAAACACATTTACTTTAAAGAGAGTATAGCCATAAGTGATATGATATTAGAAGCAGTTCACGTTTAGAAGACCAAAATGGCAGGTATTTTAAGCTTGGTTTTAATAGTACACATTGCTGTCTGCAATGTAGTTGCTTAGTTCACAGATATCAGCATTTAGAGTTAGTCAGGGTGAGAATTCTACCCACTAACTGCTATTTTCAAAAACCTTATGTAAATTCTTAGGACCATTGCCTTAACTATCTTGTTATATAAATGTATTCTTTTTATTTTATTTTTGTCTTTTGAGACAGGGTCTTGCTATGCAGTTTAGGCTGGCCTTGAGCTCACTTTTGTAGCCCAGGCTGGTCTCAAACTCATACCAGTCCTCATGTCTCAGCCTCCCAAGTGCTGGGACTATAGGTCTGTTTCACCATGCCCAGTTTTGCCCCTACCATATTTCCTAACTTCTTTCCTTTCTCTCTCTACGCTGTGTAATCCTTAAATTTTCTCTTTCCATTTAACTGTGTTATGCCTTTCAATTTTTATATCTTCTTTTGAGTTTTTACACTAGGGAAACAATACAATATTTACACATGTGGCTCTGATTTATTTCATTCATGAGTATAACTTCAAATTGCCTTTACTTTCCTACAAAGCCTTCGAGATTATTTTTCTTTATAGCCGATTAATACTTCATTGTATAAAACTCCATATCTTTTTCATCCATTCCTCAGATGATGGGCATTTTGGTTGTTTCCAAGACTTGGCTATCACAAATTGTGCTGCTATAAACATAGATGCACATATATCACTATGATATGATATTTTCAGTTCTTTTGAGAAAATTACCAGTTGGGGGATAGCTAGATTAAATTAAATTTCCAGTCTTACTTTTTTAAGGATTCTCCACACTGATTTTCATAATGATTGCACAAGTCTACATATGCATCAGCAGTGGAGAAGCGTTCCTTTTTTCCCCGTAGCTTTTCCAACATTTGTTGCTGGTTGACTCCTTTATTTTTGCTTTTTTTTTTTTTTTTTTTTTTTTTTTTTTTTTTTTTTTTTTTTTTTTTTTTTTTTTTTTTTTTTTTTTTTTTTTTGTCATGTTGTTGGTTGATTTCTTTATGATAGTCATTCTTTCTCAGGTGAGATGGTATCTCAGTGTTGTTTTATTTGCATTTCACAATGACTAGTGAAGTGGAGCATTTTGTCATGTATTTATTTGCTTCTTGTATTTCTTCGTCTGAGAAATGTATGTTCATCTCAGATGCCCATTTTTGGATTGGTTCTTTAAATTTGAGGTCCTAATGATTTTTACGTTTTTTGGTTCTTCATAATTTCTAGAAAGAAGCCCTGTCTGAGTGCTTATTAGTTAAGATTTTTTTCCAAATTTGTGGGTTATCTTTTCACTCTATTGGTAATTTTTTTGTGCAAAAACTTCTCAATAAGGGGAGGTCCAAGTTATTAATTATTTCAAGAATTTCTCATGCAGTTTGATTTTTGTTCATGAATGGTTAGCCTACCCTAATGTCTTTGAATTTCCTCCTACTTTCTCTTCCAGGAGATTTAGTGTTTCTGTTTTAATGCTTAGATATTTAATCCATTTTGACTTTAGTTTAGTGCATGGTGATAGAACTGTGCTAAATTTTTGTTTTCAGCATGTAGAGGGCCAGCTTTTCCAGCACCACTTGTTAAAGAGGATATCTTTCTTCCAGTGAAATTGTTTGGCCCCTTTGTCAAAGCCAAAGATGGCTGAGTGTGTTTGTAGTTGCATCTGCATTTTCATCTTCTAATCTAGTCCATTGATCTTCAGGTCTACTTTTTTGGCCAATACTATGCTGATTTTATCACAGTAGCTTTGTAGTATAATTTCAGGTCAGGGATTGTAATGTCTCCTGCCTTACTTTTGTTGCCCAGTATTGCCTTTGCTATTCTAGGTCTTTTATGGTTCCAAGTTAAATTCATGAATGATTTCTCTAGGTCTGTGAGGTCTGTTGATGGTATTTTGATAGGAACTGCATTAAATCTGTATAACAATTTTAGGAGTATGGCCATCTTCACAATGTTGGTTCTTCCTATCCAGTAGCAGGGAATATCTATTCATTTACTGAAATCCTCTACAATCTTTTTTTTCAGAGTACTGTAATTTTCATTGAGCAGCTGTTTTATTTCTTTAGTTAGATTAGTTCCTAAGTATTTCATTTTTCTGTGGTGCTATTG
>PVKN010036788.1:0-11371 GCA_004027915.1 Capromys pilorides | reverse complement strand
AGTACAGTTTTGTACTCTCTTGAAACCCCTTTTAAAAAGTTTCGAAAGTAAAGAATGTAAGACAGAACAAAAATTTGGATCCAGCCTTTCCTAAATTAAAATTAAAAGTGGGTAGGTTCCATTATGTTTACTTCACTTTGGAGCAAAGTCTTCTTTGTATGACGTGGTAAAGTACATTTCTAATCTTTTGCTACAGAAATGTATTTTGGAATTCATCTTGTAGACATTACATAGTTGAAGCAAAAAATGTGACACAGGTAGGAGGAGCAGATCTGTGACTTCTCTCTGTCTCTCCTTGGTTAAGTTTAGGCTGAGCAACAGTGGCTGTCTTGACATTGTTTTTACAAATCTCTGACATATTTCCCATCCCATTATTTGTTTGTAATTCATTTTCACATTATAACAACTTTAATCTAGTAGAACTTGCATGCTTTCTCTTATACACATTAATTCTGTTTTTGGAAAAGAATATGTAATTTAAACTTCTGCTATTGCTAAGAGGACATGTACATTTTTGCAAGTAAGAGAATAAAAGAACAAACCTATGAGTGAAGACAATGTTAAGTCATTCACAGAAAGTGAATACTTGAGATGTGTGCCAGTTCAACCTCTGGGACACCCAAACATGTCCTTAGCAGCCTGAGACAGATTCAGAGAGAACAAATTACCATTTAATGTGGATTTGCTTTCTCCCTACCCTCACTCAACACACATAGTGGTTCAGGGTTGGGAGGCAGCCATGTGCAGGCAACAGGCAGTGGGCTTTGCTAAATGTCTAGCACTCGTTCAGTCTTTGCCTGTGTGACCCAGGGCTTGTCCTTACCCTGTTTGAGCTGCCTGGATACTTATTTACAGAAATAGGCTAATGTTGGCTACCTCATGACTTGTGAGGAGTAGTGAAATGAAAAATATAAAGTACTTCTTGCAATGCTATATATCATAGACGTTACATAGACTAGACACACCTCTCTATTCATACAGGTACACTGAGAGGGTAAATAAGAGAGAACACATTTCTGTGTAAAAGTGAAGCTCAGACAAGGTAGCTCACTGGTTTTGATTGTGGTTTCAGAAAGTGATCTATGATGTACAGTGTGCCTAAGGAGTGTCACCTAGAGAGAAAACATTCTTTCAGGATTCCTCAGAGAGCAAAATGGTTAAGTATTGGCCATGATTCATCCAGATGGCTGACACTGACAAAAATGTTGCAAATTGCAGTACATGGTTCCAGGGTTAACCCTGAGGGGACCTGACTGGCCTTGGCAGATAAAAAAGTTACATATTCTTTGTAACATAGGTCTTGCTTTATTTGGTCTTAACCATCCAGCAGAAAAGTCTAACCATAAGATATAAAAAGGAAATTCATATTAATATGCTGAGGTGTAAAAGGCTCAAGTCAACAGACTCCCATAATACCAGCTGATAATCCACTAATGTTATGGACTATTGGACTAAGTATACAACTACTGTCTCTTTGTGCAATGAAGAGAAAGATCTGTACTGATGAGGTTGAGACAAGAAATCATGCCTGCATCTTTTCTCTGAACAACTACAATGAAGACAACCTTATGCAATGTATTAACTATTGTGAAAAATAATAAAAATAAATTAAAAATAAAGTGATAAAATAGGAACATATAATTTTAAACTTCCAGAGTTGCTAAAATCCTAAAATTTTATGATTCCATTAAAAATTCTTTGCCAGGGAGCTACCTCAGTGGCTTAAGTGTCTGCCTGGAAAGCACAAAGTCCTGAATTTGATCCTCAGTATCAGGAAAAAAAGTAAAAGCATTGAAATAATGAATATTAACTACTTATCTCTGTTTTTATCTTTGTCTCTGTCTCTGTCTCTGAATCTGTCTCTGTCTCTATCTCTGTCTCTGCCTCTGTTTCTGTGTGTGTGTGTGTGTGTGTGTGTGTGTCTGTCTGTCTGTCTCTCTCTCTCTCTCTCTCTCTCACACACACACACACACACACACACACACACACACTTATAGGAATGCTCATAAGTCATAGATTTCACCTATTTTCATGTGTTTTCAAATGGGGTGCACAGAGAAAATGCCCCAATTGCCTACTGGATCATCTGTCTTTATGATTCATTTTTGCCTTTCTCTAGTCAGATAAGATACAGACCTGGCTAAGAACAAAGTAGGACAGGCCAGGAAGGCACAAGTGGAGGAGGGGCAAGGGAGACAGGTGCTCTTGGTTTCCACAATGAAGACATGGGGAAAATGGAGGGTAGGTTGTGGAGGAGTTGAGAGTGGGAGGAGTCAGTAGTAAATGAGAGCCCATAGATTGTGAGGCATGTGGGGAGAAGCAGAAACAGGATACAGTAGATGCAGAATGTTTTCTGCTGGAGCTTTGTAAGTGTCTCCTGTGTTTCAGCCTTGGATGGATGCTCTCTTTGCTCATTCAGCACACCAATCCAATGGGCTGCCCTGTGTTTTCACATCAATATCTAGTGAGCATATTGACATAACCCATCCAAAATAGAATCACAAATCTTTTCTGCAGGACAGCTTTTCTCAGCATATTTTCTATGTCACTTGAGGGCACTTTGGTCTTTTAAATAGTTTGGGCAAAGTCTTTGAGGCCACTTTACTGTAACTTTTCTTCCACATTCATATCTGTACAGTGTGAAATTTCAGTAAGTGACACTGGAAAACAACCCAGCAAAATCTCATCATTTTGTGTCACTTCCATGTTACCACCACATCCAAATCACCCTCACCCCTGTGAGAACTCCTGGTCATCTTCTGCTTGTGCCCTGGTGCACCAGCCAGAGCATAAGGTTTAACAATGTTATGGTTTATGTCTAGTTGTCCCCTCAAAACCTCATGCAATCATGGGACAGGGCCTTCTAGAGTTTGAGACTTGAGTTATGATCCACTGGGATTATGTGTTTTAGTACTGATGGGACTATAGGTCTGAGTACTGCTGGGATTACTTGACTCTTGATCCACTGGGATTATGTGTTTTATTATGGATGGGATTATGGGTCTGAGTCCTTCTGGGATTACGAATGTGGCCTAAGGCAGATAGGTTGAGGCAGAAGCCTGAATGTAATATAAAGAGAGACAGAGAGACAGATGCTCGCTGTTGCTCTCTGCACCCTGGTTGGTCGGTTGCCTCTGTTGTGGTTGTCGATGTTCTGCCGCCATGAACTGGATGCTCTCTGCCCTGTTCCACTCAGCCTTGGGCCAGCTGAATATGGACTGAAACCTTCAGCAGCTGTGAGTTAAATAAACCTTTCCATCCTTCATTTTGAGTGTCGGGTGTTTGTCCCAGCAATGAGTAAAAAGTAACTAAGACGAACATGCAAGTCAGTCACTATCATCATACTGCTCAAATCCTTCCCATAGCTCCTTATCCCACGCACATTGTGATGGCTGTCTTATGTGACAACACAGCAGGTAGGATTATATCAAAGTCAAACATCTCTGAACAGGAAAGGACAAGGTCCATAGGGTGAATAGAAAAAGTATGGATTGGGAAAATGCATTTTCAAGCCATACTGTTGTAAGGAGTTAGTACCCAAGACATACAGCGAACATACACAAGTCAGTAGTGAGAAAATAAATAACTGCTGTAAAACAGACAATACCTAGGTGGCCAATAGGCATATGAAAAAGATGTTCAACATCATTAATTGTCAGGGAAAGGCAAATTCAAATCACAATGTGACATAATCTTATACCTGTTAAAATGTCTATTATAAAAATTGAAAGAAAATAAGATTAGCAAGGATTTGATGTAAATCTAAACTATTATAGTGATAATGGAAAATAATATGTAAGTTCATATAAAATAAAATCAGAATAAAACAATAAAATCATATGACCCTGAAATCCTATGGAGGGATACAGTGAAACCTCAGTATATAAGCTCAATTCTCTCCACAATTCTGGTCACAAACAGAACTGGCCAAGAACCAAATCAAATTTCCCCTTAAGGTCTACAGTGAACCAGAATACTGAGATGTGGTTTGGATCTTGTCTAACTTGTCTTCTGACAAGAATTACGGAAAGAATCAAGTTGGTGAACCAAGGTACGCTATAAATTTCCAATGGAAAGGAAGTCAGTATCTTAAAGACATATTTGTACCACTGTAACTGTTGTGCAATTGTTCATAATATCCAAGTTATGGAATAGATCTAAATGTGCATAAATAGAAGGTTAAAGAAAATATATCGTATGCACAATAGAATATTATTCAGTCTTCAAAGGAAGGAAATCCTGCTATTCAAAAGTATGTTCTTATTTTTAATTTACACATAATAGTTATACACATTTATGGGGAACACTGTGGCATTTCAATTCGTACAAACAATGTGCAAAAATCAGATTAAGTAATTGACATATTTGTCACTTCAAACGTGTGTGTGTGTGTGTGTGTGTGTGTGCACGTGAAACACCCAGCTGGACTGAATTGGTGTGGTGCTGGGTATGGAGGCCCACTGAGGATTGGGCCAGCAGCACAAGAGGCAGAACTAGAGAGGAAGGGGTGGGCTGTTGGCTCTCCTGGAGGAGCTTGTCATTCTGGGTTTCCTGATGTGAACTCTACTGTTCTCATTGTCAGAGAAGCTCAGGACCTCACTGTCACAGAGGAGGGCTATGGTACTTTTTGGGAAGCTCTGGTCCTTACCTTCAATGTTCCTTCCTGGCTCCAGTTCAGATTCCTCAGCCTGCTAGCATAGATCCTTCATCCCACTGGCACAGACTTCTAGCTTCTACCACTGACCTTTAAGCCTTCTCAGTGCAGATCTATGAAGTGGGCCTGCATGGGACATTGTCATGGACTCTAGGCCTCTGGATGGACTCACAGGAGTCATTGTCATGGGCCATAGGTCTCCAGCTGGACTCATGCAGGACATTGCCATGTGATCTAGGCCCTCAGCTGGGTTCTTTGAGGTTTTAGTGTGTGGATGGATTTCCTGCACTCCTTTGTACCTGACTCTTTGGCTATATGAATATAATCTTATAAATTATGTGTCTTGTATTAAATTGTTTCTCTTGCAAACCCTGACTATAACACTCATAGAAACAGGATAAAATAATGATTACTAAAAGAGGATAGAACAGCTGAAGAGACAGAAGTCAAAGGACACAAAATTTCAGCTAGGCAAAAGTAATAAGTTTAAGAGATCCACAGTTCATCATAGCAACTCTAGATAATAACAATATAGTGCATCAATGGTGTACATTTTAGAGCTTTCAATTATACAAATAGCCTGATGCAGCATATATGCCATAGGTTTTCCACCACTGCTATAAAGTAATGTATGCTCAAAAATTGCTAAAAGAATAGATACTAAGTCTTCTCATCATTAAAAAAGGTAACTATGTAGGCAAGGCATATGTGAAATAGCTTGATCTAGCCATTCCACAACACATGCATTCATCAAAGCATTGTGTGGCATACTATAGACACAAAAGAGTTTTTCTCACTGACTACAAGTTTTGGTACTATCCTAACCAGGTCATACAGTGCTCACATAGAGTCATGCATAGAACATGACATTTTGGCCAATGAGAGACTGCATACATTATGGCAGTACTCTAAAGTGTATGACTTAACAATGTCATGGCTGTCATGATTTGTGGAAGGACCTTGCTGGTGACACATGACAGAATCACAAAACAGCACACTTTTGAGAATGTCTTCATTAGTAATCACAGCATGATTTTATTTAATGATGCATGGTTTTGAGTGGGTCTGGAGGGGTTTTTTTGGGGGGGAGGAGGAACTGGGGACTGAACTCAGGCTCTCAGCTTGCAAGGCAAGTGCTTATTCTACTAAGCTATTTCCCTGGGCCCTGGAGGGTATTTTTGAATAGATTTAATACTTAAAAGGGTAAATTGAATAAAGCAGAATTCCCTTCTTAATATGAATGGGTTTTATTCTATCAGTTTATGGCCAGAATAAAACCAAAAGTTTTACCCTCCCCCAAATAAGAAAGAATTCTTCCTACCTGATTATCTTTGAGCTGGGACAGTTGTTTTTATTTTCTTGGATTTTTTCCCATTTTTTTTTTTCCATCTTAGGGCTTCAGTTAAAATATGAGCTTTGCCTGGGTATTGGGCCTGTTGGGCTCAAACTGGATTGGAACTATTTTGGGGTTCTGTGGGTTCTCCAGCCTGCTGGTTGTAGATCTTGGGACATATCAGCTTCCATAGTCATGTAACTCCATTCCTCCTGTGTTTCTTTTGCTCTTTCCGACACACACATAGCTGCTATTCTGTTTCTCTGGAGAACTCTACCTCATATGCAGATTAAACTTGAGATTGTTACAGTAGAACCCAAAGCCCTATCTTCACATTGCTATCTGCTCACCCCTTTGTTCCAAGAGCCAGTGAACTCCCCTGTTCACAAACCCAGTTAGCATCAGAATGTGAATGGAGCACAGCCTCACTCTCACTGCCTACTTGTGTGCTGCTTGTGGCTGTTTTCCTGTCTCTGTCTGTGACAGAGGTGAGTGGCATAATGGAGATGGTTCCTTGTTGGAGGCTCAAATTGGTTGCTTAGGAGTTGTCTGTACCTCTAAGCCCAGAGCTTCCTCCTCCACCCCAGTGCCTTTGCACTTTCCCTACCCTCTGTGTGGGTTGTCCTTCCTTCTCACAACTGTATGACTCATTCCTTCACCTCTGTGGCAGGTGTGCTATAAGGTCAACAACATTCCTGGCTTAAGAATTGGCAGCAGAACTGGTGGGGTATGCAAGTGGGGGTGTCTGGGTAGATAATATGGGCGTGGCCTCAGTGTCTATGTTTAGGCCCTTGCCCTTTGATCTCAGGTACTCTTCCCCAGTCAGCTTCCCAGCTTCCATCGGTTCAGCATCTGTGCTCCATCAGACTCTTTCTTCCATGAAGTTTCTGCTTCAGTGCCAACCAGCTATGTGCTGAATCTGTTGAAACTGCAAACCAAATTAAATATCTTCTCCTTTAAGTTTGGAGTATTAGGTGTTGCGGCTCATTGGTGAGAAATCTGACAAATACAACCCTCTTCCTATTTAGGATGAAAGTCACTGTCTTAGGGAAGTCCTCTACTTTCAGTACTCCCAACTCCCCTTTCTTACTACTTTTCTCAGTCATTGACTGCATCTCACCTATTATATATTTTACTGATTTTGATGATTATCTGCATTTCCCCACTCAGCATAAATTCCTAAGAGTGCTTTTTGTTAGATTACCATTGTGTGTAGAACAGTAGCTTGCATAGAAATGCGGAGTGAATGAATGGATCTATCATGATGTTTCTGGATAGTTTCACTGCACCTCTTGAATGAGATATCATCAGTTGAAACCCACAAGTACAGATTCAGTAGGGCTTCATATGTTTATCTAGCAATGTTATGCTGCATGGAATCACACTAATGTAACAGAAGTCAAACAAAATATAATAGAAGTATATTCAATTTCCCTAGAGACTATAAACAAGGAGTGGACTCTTCAGCTGCCACAAAATTTCCTTTTACTCTTTTTGTGAAAATCTCTAACTCCCATAAGCATGTAAGTTCCTTTGCTTGCTTCCTGGCTCTTTGACTTTTCTTGAAAAGACCATGTTTGCTTTCTTTGGTCTTATTATCTTCTGGACCCCTTCTATTTGTTCAGACCATCTCAATTTAATCCTTTAATTCTATTTAGCAAATAGGAAGGGGAAGAATAGAAAAGAGAAATCAATCTCTGGCATAGAGTTTGTGGACAAAAATAAGTTCTCTGAAGAATAGACATTTGTCTTTTTTTATTAAGCACCTCCTAAGAGCCTGCAAGGCAACTCTGAACCTCTGGTCCACCTCACTGAAATGGACATTTAGGCTTGCATGGTGGGGATGAATGGAAGGATGTGGGAATTTGGTGACTTTTCTCTGAGATTTTTCTTATTTATCTATGTAGCACATACTGACATATTTTTGTATCTCTATATTGAATGCACTATCACACCCCTATACACAGATGTAAGTACAGATAAAGAGTCACTTGATAGATGCAGTCAGCCTTGATGTCTAAGAATGGTTGGTTCTAGGGCCCCACAGATATCAAATGTTGCAGAGACTCTAGTCCCTCATATGAAATGTGACAGTATTTACACATAACATATGCCCCTTTTCTGTACTAATCAGTTTGCTGCTGCAGAGACACAACACTGGACACCAGCAACATACAGAGGAGAGGTATAATGTGACTCACAGTTTTAGGGGATTTAGTCAGTGGTGGCTGACTCTAAGATGGCAATATCATGGCATAAGAGCAAGAACAAGCACAGATGCTTAGTTCATGTCAGTCAGGCCATAGAGCAGAGGAATAGTGCCAGAGAGGAGGGGGCCAGGGATACTCAACACAACATAGAGAAGAACTTTATTATTTTTTTAAACGTCATCCCACACAGTTCATTTTTAAAAAACTGTATGTATGTATGTATGTATGTATGTATGTATGTATGTATGTATGTATGATATGGCTAGCTCAGCCTTACCTGGGGGTGTGACTGATGCATCATGTGATGTCAGGGATTAAACCGCTGTCCCTGCAGTTGCCTAAGCTTGCCTAAGCAGGTATTTTAGACTGCTGAGCTATCTCACCAGCCCCAGGAAGTTTATTTTGGATCATGTTTCAGTTTCTAGTCAGCTGATTCCAAGGAAGAGTGGCATGAGAGAGGGGCATGGAGGAAAAGATTTTGTCATGCATGGCAGATAGGAAGCAGAGAGATGGGGAGGAGCCTAGGAGGGAGATGAACCCTTTCACGCTACTCTCCCAGTGACCCATCTCTTCTGAAGTCTACTGTGCTGCTCCCATAAATGTTCTCTTTCCCCAAACTCCATGCCTGAGTACAAGTGGCTCTTGTGGGACATCTAGACATAAACTATAACATCCTTTCATTGGTCCACCAAAGGCTCATGGACAACCCTTTACATAATATACATTTCATTATCTCTAGGAATTGCTAAAGCCTAAAGAGGTTCAGTATTGCTGCAACGTTCAAGTCCAAAATCTCTTCTGAGACTGATGGCAAACTCCGAGCTGTGAGCCTTTGTAGAAATCAAAAGAAAGTTAAACACTGCCAACACACAAAGGTGTGGGGAGGAGGAATGGTGGAGAGAAATCAGTGGGACCAAAGCAAGACTGAAACTCATAAAAATAAACAAATCCTGTAGGTTTGTGTTCAGTGACCAGGACAAGCTGTGGTAAGTTGTGAACTCCAAATGGAATGGGCAGTCTCTACCTTACACCTCGGCTTTGGTTGTAACACTCATGACTTATCTCTTGGGCTAGCTTTTCTCACTTACTCCTTGCAAATTTCCTCAGATGTTCCATATTCCTGGCTGCTCCAAGTCTCTGGAGGCTCACCTATACTTTTGTCTTCGATTTCATGACTTGAAGTACTACCCGATCAGACACACGCTGCCTGGTCTTCCAAGTCTTCTTATGAAATCTTGGTGTAAGCCTCCTTGAATCCATGATTCCTTAATTCTCTATGCTTGTAAAACCAGTATCTTGTAGATGGCTACAACGTCTGCCACCAGCTTGAGTAGTAGCCAGACTCCCTTGAATCATGGCTACAGAAGCATTCAAATGTCTGGGTGGATGAACACTGTGAACAAATATCTCATGCACTTGCTCTTTTTTTAAAATTTTAATTTCATTTACTCTAGCTTTTATTTCTTTCCTCTGTTGCTCTTCCCTCTTTTTTAATCATGTTCTTGACTTCTTTTCTGTGCCAAAATCAGTACAGTACAGTACTCTCTGGAGGGAGAGTGTCCTTTCAAATAGGCCATCTAAGGCAGCTAATGATGCATTGCATTAGGGTTTCTATTGAGAAAACTTCCATGACTTGAACTAAATATTTTTAAATATGGATTAATTTTGAAAACTAGCATGTAATATTGCTTCTATTGCATGGCAAAACTGCCTATTCTGCTATTTAAAAACACTCAATGCCTTTCTTTTCTTTTCAAAAATTTTTTAAACTTTATTTATTTATTTTATGGTTGGCTCAGCCTGCCCAGGGGGTGGGGCTGGCACAGCATGTGGTGCCAGAGATTAAACCGTGGTCTCGCTGTTGCCTAATCTTGCCTAAGCAGATGCTTTAGACCACTGAGCTATCTTGCCAGACCAATGGCTTTATTTTCTACTGCTATTTTTTCATGGGCAACCAAAATGAAAATGTTTAAATTAACTGTGTTGTGCAAATGGTACCCAACACAACTTTTTAAAATTAGTAAGACTTTTTCTTAAAGTTTTAATTTTGCATTCTGACCATTTCTGTAAGGATGTATGTTGTGTGTTTTGCCTTTGTTAACTAATGTTCAAAACTGAGATATGTGCATAGAATATTACATATGCATGTTCATATTTAAAAGTGTCTGTTGATGATAAAATAAAAATCAGCTTTCATTTTTCTAAAAAAATAATGAAAAAGAGAGCAATGAGGCAGTCTCAAAACAGGTTAGTTGGACAGTTACAATAATTAATACATTTTATGTTGTTGTCTTTGCAGTAATTATTCAGAATACAAGATACAGACTTGATATCTAAACACTATTAGTACAAAGCTTTCTTCTCATTGAAATAAGAGAAAGTAGATGTATATCCATCCTATTTTTTTCACTTCAAAATGATCCTTCATTTTTATATCCCTTTCCTGTTTTGTTCTGTCAGAGATGGGTGTTCCATTGCCATTTCAAAAATTGTAGGTGAATGAATTCAGCACAGTAACTCAATATAGTCCAATAGTCCATAGTAGTAGTGGATTACCAGCAGAACTGACAATGTCAGAAGCTGTTGACTTTAGCCTTTTACAGCTCAACATATTAATATAGCTTTACTTTTTATACCTCTTAGTTAGACTTTTTTGCTGGATGGTTAAGGCCAAGATAAAGCAAGACCTATATAACAGAAAACATAACTTTTACATCAAACAAGATCAGTCAAATCCCCTCAGAATTTACCCTGAAACCATCTACAGTGGTTTGTAGAACTTTTGTCAGTGGCAGCCATCTGGATGAGTCATGGCTATTGCTTGACCAATTTGCTCTATGTGAAAGCGCAATAGAATGTTTTCTCTCTAGGTGACTCTCCTTCATTACACTACACATCATCAATCCCTTTCCTCTGTGACACCGTAATCTCTTTGAACAGAAAATTTGGGACACCACTGAGTTATAGGATATTATAGTACAGGTTCTCTTATGACCTGAGTCCTCACTGACCTTGAAGGGCTAGGTTTGAAATATTGGCTATCCTTGTAGCCCTTTTTTTCTTTAATTTTTTGATCTTCAAACTTAAGTTGTTAACCATCCAGAAGAGAAACTTAGTGGTATTATTACTCTATAACATAAGCATTTAATCTTAACTACACTATCTTTTTGAATA
>PVKN010036787.1:0-11375 GCA_004027915.1 Capromys pilorides | reverse complement strand
GAGGAGGAGGAGGAGGAGGAGGAGGAGAATTTGATGATAATGAATGCCAGCTGAAGATGTGCAAGCTCTCTCAATGGTGGGTTGGCACAGGGCAGTGCTCTGCAAGGCTCCTGCAGATCACTGTGGTAGTCAGGACTCCCTGGTGGTCTTCAGGGTGAGGAGGGGTGACCAACTCAGCAAATTACTGGGGGAAGACTGGGGTGAGGGGTCTCTGCGACAGTCTTCAGGGTGAAGAGGTTGGCCAGAATCAACAAACTCTGACGAGTAGCAGGGGCTAGCTTACCAGGTCTATCTGGCAGTCTTTCCACATTTGTTTTTCACAAAGCATACATATTCTGTGTTTCTTCTCTGTACTCCTTAACTGCTTTTTTGGTCTACTTTTTTCCAAACAACTTAATTCTAGAAAAATCTATTTTTATTTGGTGTAACTTACATTTAGATTTTGGTGATTATATTCTCTTGCAACTTATCCTTTTCTTCTGTGTTCTGTGTTATCTGTAAATTGATAATGAGTTTATGGATTTGATCAGATTCAGGTAAGAATTTAAGACATAAAGGAGACATATAATATTAGTTATCTTTATATGTTGTTGGCAGCCATTTAACCATTAATTTAGTAGAAGTTGAAAATGGAGCCAGTTATGGTGGTGCATGCCTATAACACAAGATCACAAGTTTGAGCCCAGCCTGGATAATGTATCAAAAGCCTCTCCAAAATTGAAAAATAGGGATATAGCTTAATTGTGAAGGCCCTGAGTTCAATCCTCAGTAAAGAAGGAGAACAAGACAATGGGGAAGAAAGAAGAAGATGGAGGAGAAGGAGAAAAAGGAGGAGGAGTGGGGGGAGGAGGAGAAAAATGGTGATATTAAATTGCATGATTCCTTCTATAGTTTGTAGATAAAATATTTTTGTAATAAAACTTTTCAACTTCTATTTGTATACATTGTACAAGAAAGGCAGAATAAATGCTTGATGAAAATACATTTTAATACATGTGCAGTTATAAAAAATAAACATTCAAAAATAGAGGCTATTGACTGTAAAAGATGGCATAAGGGGAGCAATTTAATTCTCATGAAGTTAGTATCTTTGTGATGGTTTTAGTCATAGGAGGCAACTAAGCAAAGAAGCTGTACTGTGGATGTACGTGGCCCCAATTAATAGGCTTGTAGCCTTGATGAAATTAAAGGAAAAAAGCCGGAAGTATGCCTGTTTTAGAAGTGCTCCTGTGTTTACCATCATCTCTGGATATTAATCTGTTTCTTCAGCCTCCATTGCAGACATACTCTGGAGACTCTGCTCTGAGCTTCCAGGCCATCGGTTGTGGTCTGGTGCAGCATTCATTTTCTTAAAAAATTTTTTTGAATCATTTATTTAATTACTTATTTATTTGATACAGGATCTTGCTATGCAGCTCAGACTTACAGTGCTCCTCTGTCCTCAGCCTCCTTAGCACTTGTATATAGAAATGTGCCACCACACCTGGTTTTTGGGGCTGGCACAATGCACCCACAGTATGGGGATTGAACCCAGATCCTTTCAGTTGCCAGGCAGGCAGTTAAGCTGCCAAGCTATTTCCCCAGCCCTGGTGCTACATTTTTGATCCCTCTTGTTCTATAGTTTCCATCTTCTTGGGCTGAGCAGCTACTGGATCCTCTGTCTGTCATGCATACAGCCATGCAGTTAAAGTGAGGGATTCCATCATTGAGAGGGAGATATTTGGGAATATCTAATCTATAAAATAATCTAATCTACATCCTGATTAGATTATTTTGCAAGAGGAAGAGATTTCCCCATCCTTGGTGGCAGGGTCATCTCACTCTGTAGTGTTGGCCTCTCTACCTATTCCTGAGGACACTAACCCTGTGTTATCTGTGGAAATAGCAGTGTCCTTCCCTGATGCACCTACCGAACAAGATAATGCTGCTGCTTCTCATGACCTAACCTCACCTTGTGACTCTAAGCCTTTGACCAGGCATAAATATTGGAAGGTTCCTAAGGGCAAGGTATATAGCGTGTCTCATAACTAGGCATGCTCCACCCCCTAAGAACTTGAGTTTCCTAATTCTCACAAGCAAAGATCTGGGGAGTAGGTATGGAAATTGATTATACAGGTACAGAATAATGATAGAGGAAACACAAACATGTATTAGGCTGAGTTTCTGGATATAGGTTTGTCTTCCTTATTTTTCTTGTTGCTGGGACAAAATACGTGACACCCAAAGTTAAAAGAGGAAAGGTTTATTTACCTCTCAGTTTGTAGAGGTTTTAGTCCGTAGTCAACTGGCTCCAAGGCAGGGTGGCTTCACAGAGCAGAGAAATTCATGGTGGGTAGAAGACAGCAAAGGAAACAAAAGAGAGGGGAGATAGACAATCCTTTTTTTTGTTTCTTATATTGTACCCAGTCTACCTGGATTAGGGTGGTGCCAATCTAATCAGTAGGCTGATCCAACAGTCCCGCATGCCTAATCACATCACCCTTAATCTTAGCATTGCACTATAAATTAGTCACACTTTCTAGATTACCTACCTCTGAAGAAAAAAACCCCATGACCTCATGAGGCTTTGGGGGTACATCTAGATACAAATCATAACAGGGCTACTGTTAAGAGAAGATTCTAGATTTAATAACAGAGTTCATAAACTGTGTTTAAAAAGTTGCAAAATAATTCATATGGTTGGGTAGGGAAGAGATACCTAATATTTCTTGGCTTACTGTTGAGGATATACAAAGGCTCAGAGAAATGATAGGGTGGATTTGCCAGGTTAAATGTACTCCACTGCGGGAGGGGCCAGAAGATGTATCCTTGGCTAACACTTTAAGAAACAGACACATAAGCATTCTTTTAAAAAAAAAGAATATATATATATATACATATACATATATACACATATATACATATATACATATATGTATATGTGTATATATACATATATGTGTATATATGTGTATATATATATATATATATATATATATATATATATATATATATGTTTAGTACAGAGTCTATAGGGCCTCAGTTCACAGAGTGGACTCATAGTGATCCTCCTGTTTTTAGCCTCCCAAGTGCTAGGATTACAGGTGTGTGCCACCATGTCCAGTCTCATTTGCCCTCTCAGCGCATCCTGTATCTGCCTAAGCAGATGCTGTAATCCCCCTAGTTATCTGGCGAGCACCTGTATATCTTCTTAAGGAGCTCCAGCATTGCTCTTCTCTGTATACCAGACCATACTTTAGGCACCCTAGTCACTGAATTGGGAAACTTAAATGTGATGGGTATAATTGGATCCTGGAGTGGCAGGGACCAAGCAGCAGCACTCAACAACCAAAGACAAGACATGCATACTTAGAAAAAGAATAGCAGAAGAAAAGCAGTGATCAGAATGGTCTTACACTTGTAGACGTATGGCACTGGTCAATTATTCATGGTGTTCCTAGAAGCTAACTAGATAGGAAGGCTACTCCTGAATTTAGTTAAGTGGAGACAATTTAGGGCAAAAGAACAAAAATATCCATAAAACTATTGTAAGAGATGGGTGCTAGGGAGATAGCTCTGTGGCACTAGTGCCTGCCTGGCAAGTACAAGGTCATGAGTTCTAACCCCAGTCCCACAGAAAAAAAAAAAAAAAAAAAGAAGAATCATAGCCCCTGAACACATTCCAAGATTTCAGCCAAAGGGGAGTCCAGGTCCCTTTGAAGAAGGATCCTGGTGTGCTACCAAAAATTTACACTACCAGTCTTTCTCTCATCCTTTCATACATACATAGCCTTTTGTCAAAGTAATCACACATTAGAGAAAAAGAAATGATCATACAAGTGCCTATTTGAGGTAATACTTGATACTGAGTTTGAACTAATGCTGATTCTAAGAGATTCAAAGAATCATTGTGACCCTAGTAACAGTAGGGGCCTAAAGAGGGCAAGTGATCAACGGAGATTCAGTCAAGTTCCAACTCACAGTGGATCCAATAAGTACCCAAGCTAAACTGAGATCGGAAAGCATAATTGGGAGTGCCATACCCAGCCTAGGGCAAGCAGCCTACATACAATATAAGGGAAAGAAAGAAGCTTTTTTTCTCCTTTCTCTTGTTATTTTTGGTGTCTTCCACCACCCTGAATAGTTGGCCCTCTGCCATGTGCTACCCTGCCTTGGAGTCAGCTGATTATGATCTAAAATCTCTACAAAGTGTAAGCTAAATGAACTTTTTTAACCTTGGGTGTTGAGTATTTTGTCTCAGTAACAACAAAAGTAACTGAGATAGCACACATATGTGTACCTTTTATTGCAGCACTTTTTATAGGAAGAAGAAACCTGATACAAAATATGTACCCATAAATAAAAATTGTAGTGTATGTACTTCATGGAATGTTAGGAAACACAGAATATTACTCAAAAGAAAGGTGAACTCTCAAGCAACTGAGATTCTCTGTACATAAAAGAAATGCAAAGAAATTATACCCTTTTATACAACAATGAAAAGAAAATCTCCAGGTCATATGTCTACAGAGACATACATTTTATGTTTAACATTTCTAGGAGTAGGAGTTGGGGACAAACAACGAAAATGAAGAGATAGGATGTAATCAAGACTGGGTACATAAGCAGGTGTGGGGATGTGACCAATAATTCAGTAATTCATTATAAATGTAATACCTATAGAAAGTGAGATGTTGTTTTGCAAACAAAAATTTAAATGTGTGAGAAACAGTGTATGTTTTTGTGTAGCTTTAATGATTCCTTTCAAATTATAAGGCTCTAGCTGAACAGATGTTTTACTTAAATTGGAGATTCATGCTATATCATCAAAGCCTAGCAATTCAAATTATCTTCTATAGAAAATTAAGCAAATTTGAATGTAGGTATGATAACAGGGCCAGATCACTAGTCGTTTTGAAAACTAGTAGGTCTCCAATTGGCCGTTATTTGCCTTTCTTTCCCAAGCAAATATATCTGAATAAGTAATATCAAAAAGCTAGAGGTAGGTAACCTTTAAGATTGAAACCTATAAATTTATGGTTGACAAAGTCCCACTGTCATGAGCATAATTGTATGCATGGACAAGTGTTTTAAAGTTAACTTTTTTTACATATTAATAATATCATGACTTGGACTATTGAAGCACAAAATTTGCTTATATTATATGCTTATGATGCTGGGACTACATAACCAGCATTCACAATTTAAAAGAGAAAAAGTTTATATGGCTCATAGTTTCCAGTGGGTTCAGTCAATAATCTTCTCCAAGGCAGAAACACATGGTGAAAGAAGTCTGGTGGGCAAAAGCTTATCCCACTGCAGCCACAAAACAGAGAAAATAGTGGAAAACTGAGACAAGAATACTTCTACCCTTCTGGGTTAGGCCGCAGTGCTATGGCCCCTCTAACTAGGTTCTACCTCTGAACATGGTACTTTTAGGGGGCATTTTAGATCTAAATCATGCCAATTATTTATGACCAAAGTGAGTCTGTTTGTTGATTTTCATATTCAAAGTTAGGAAAATTAAATAGTATACATTCATTTGCTATTAAAAGCAATGCAAAATTTTAAAGTGGTATTAACAGAGTGTATCAATTTTTACTTAAAAATTTCTGGATAAGAAAGTCTACATACATGACAAAATTGAACATATTCTATTCATGGACATTGGCATTTTCACAGGGAAAAAGGCTTTAGGAAAAATGATAATATTGTGAGATGACATTTCTGGCATGAATGAAAATAAGAGTTTGGCCCCTCATGAGCAAATAACTACCATGAAAATAAATAGAACAAAGAGAAGTGAGTTCTGCTCCTACCCAGCTATCTCCCTGACTGTAACCAGCTCCTTTCTTCATAGCTCAGTAGTCAACAAAGGCCAGGTATAGACTTTGCTATTTGATTAGAACAATTACTAGAATCTTTCTGCTCATTTTTCAAGTTTATCTTTTATTATACTATCTCTGATTTAGAAAATGGAACTTTCTTCCACAGCATTCTCCTTTCCACTTTCATATCCCTTCCCCCAAATTCTGATTCTGTTTATAACCATTTAGATTTGGTGATTTACTTGGCTTCTGGGTGAAATTTGAATTTCTAGTCTCTCAAATACTTTTTTCTTTTTCTGTATTTTTTAGGGAAGGGTCTGCAGGATGTACTAGATTGGACTCTTAGTAATCCACCTGTTTACAGCCTCCCAAGAGCTGGGATAATAGGTGTGTGCCACCATGCCTGTAACCATGCCCAGTCAGTGTGTGGGGTGGGGGAGGTGAGGGGGGAGTGGAGCCATCATGGCAGGCCCTGGGATTGAACCCCTGGCCCCCATGCCTGCTTGCAGGAGCTTTAATCTGCTGAGCTATTTGGCCTGTCAAATACTTTTGATCTGGACAACCCCTTCTTTTTCAAGGCCCTTATCAGTACAGACTGAAAGCAATACAGGATGAAAAGTTATAATGTC
Source organism: Capromys pilorides (assembly GCA_004027915.1). Taxonomy (NCBI): domain Eukaryota; kingdom Metazoa; phylum Chordata; class Mammalia; order Rodentia; family Capromyidae; genus Capromys; species Capromys pilorides. The sequence goes on along the minus strand of PVKN010036787.1, from coordinate 4,939 downwards.
AAAACTGCTTGAAGAATGTTTAGTTGAAAAGGAGCCTAAGGCCAAGTATGGAAGTATGTGCTTGTAATCTCAGCACTTAAGAAGCTGAGCCAGGAGGATCACCATGAGTACAAGGCCAGCCTGGGCTACATAGTGAGTTCAAAGGCCAGCCTAAATTACAGAGTGAGACTCAGTCTCAAAAAATAAAATAAGACAAACGAAAGGAAAAGAAAAGCAATAAAGAAAGAAAGAGAAGGAACCTAAGTTGAGTGACTTGAAAAGTTATGGGCCAGCCAGATAGCTCAGCAGACTAAATCACCTGCTTAGGTGGAGTGTAGTGGCTGGGGGGTTTGATCCTGGCATACTGTGCCAGCTCCACCCTGGGCACACTGAGATGTGATTGAGACTGGATGTGGAGGTATATGCCTGTAATCCCGCACTTAGGAGGCTGAAAGCAGGAGAATCAGTATGAGTCTGATCTATGTAGTGAGACTCTGTAGACCCCATAGACCCTGTGCTAAATACATTAGAAAAAGAAAAATTAGAGGGCTTATAAGTACTGTGTAGCAGATGGTCAAGTTGGTCATTCAATGTGCTTCTAGTCACTGGGCGTGGCAATGCCAAATCGTGCATCTCAGTTCTTGTTCACTCGGTACCTTATTGAGTTTTTAGTGTGTTGGGGTTGATTGTTAGTCAAATGTGTAATCCAGTTCTTTTTCCTCTTTCGATGCAATTTATTCATGATATGTTAATTTTCTTGTTGTGATCTGAATGTTTTCAAGTTCATTAAATTATGGAGGTTATTCTTTTTTTTTATATAATGATACTGAAAAGTAAACCCCAAATTTTTGCCATGAGCTATAACCCCAACTGTTTTTACTTTTAGTTTTAATTTTGAGGCAAGATCTTGTCAAGTTGCTAAATTGCCCAGGCAGGGCTCCACTTGTGATCCTCTTGCCTCAACCTCCCAGTGTGGTCGGACTAAAGGCATGTGTTACCATACCCCGTTTTGGATGTCATTCATCCATTCTCATCATTTCTCATATCCATATTTTCATCTTCATTTCCATGTTTGTTTTTTGCTTTTGATTACTGCCCTATTCCTGTAAACCATCCCTTACTCTCTTAAATGCTGTCTTTTGTTCTTCATAGCCATTGTATTAATCAGCTCTTTATCTCTATAACAAAATACCTGAGAAGAAACAAAATACTTAGAAAAAAAGTTGTTTACTTATCTCATAGTTCTGGAGGTTAGTGAACATAAAGACAACCTGAAAAGACTCTTTAAATCAACTTGGACTATTGTCCTCACAGAACAGGAAACAGTCTCATGGCTTAAAGTTTCTCTCTTTCTCAGTAAAAGAAGTCTAGAGTCAGGCAGCCTAGAGATGTTTGGTGGCTCTAGGGTATCAGATACTAGGGAATTATACTTTTCTTTTTCACCAGATGACTTACTACAGATAGTGGAGAAGAAGGAGGCAGGTCTGGCTACTTCTTTTACAGACTTCATAGAGACACGAGGCTCCTCTTAAACTTACGTCTCCTTGACTAGATGTAGAAATCACATATAGCCATGACAGAAGACAGGAAACAAATTTTTATTTTTTAAAGCAGTTATACATATTGAAAGGCTCCTTCCTCTGATGTGAAAGAGAAGCAGGAGAAAAGTAAAGAAATACTTTGCTGAGGCTGGAGGGCTACTTGGGGGAGGAGTCAGGTAGATAAAGAATTTATCAGGCTGGGTTGGGGGTGGAGTTAGTACGGGCAGTACTGTGTCATAATAGGAGCTGACTGGAGAAGGCTTGGTGTGCACAAAAATAAATAAATAAATAAATAAATAAATAAATAAGGAAGTTCATGGTTAGGCAGGGGAAAGAAGACAGAAGTCAATCTAGGAGCAGCAGCTCATCCTTGGTCTTGAATCCTTGTGCCATGCTGACATGCTGTTATGATGACCTGGAGGACCCAGGACATATGCATGTACCCAATGTCAACTATCCAAGTACAGGAAGCAAGTAGCAGAACTGACAGGACAATTAGTAGTATAATGATCAAAGGAGATTTCAATACTGCCCTTTCAGGATTAGTGATAACATCTAGGCAGACCAACACAAAATTTCAACAGTGCTACACACAAAATGAACTAAGCATGCTCATACAGCATTTTACCTGTCAATAGCAGAATGCAATTTCTTTTCACATACCAGTGGGATGTTCTTAAGGAAGAAACAAACCATTAAATAGACAGTTAACTGGGAGGAGGGAGGACAATGGATGTTGGAGGAGGCAGCCCCGAGGAGAAGTATCCGTCACATAACTGAGTCATCCAGCCAAATAGAGTGTGGAGGTATGGATCTTACTTTTCTCTTGTTGCTGGGACAAAATATCCAACACCCAAATTTAAAGAAGAAAGGTTTACTTAGCTCACAGTTTGTGGAGGTTTCGGTCCATAATTGGCTGACTCTAAGACAGGGTGCACAGGGAAGAGGGGCAGCTGTTCGTGGCTGCAGAAAACAGCAAAAGCAACAAGACGGCCCTCTCTGTCAGTACTTGAGCCAAGGCAGGCCACTCCAGCATCACCTCAGCAGCTGACCATCAGACAAGTGTGCAAAACCACACCAAATACAAAAATGTGTGGGGTGTTGGATATTTTGTTATTTTATTTAATTTATTTATTTTTTGTGGCTGGCTCAGCCCACCCTGGGGGTGGGACTGGCATGGCATGTAGTGCCTTGCCTTATGGTGCAAAATTTTTAACAATTAGAACAAATTTTAACCTTCATCTTTATATCGTGCAATGACAACTTTAAGCACAAATATAAGAACATTTAACTTGTGCATAGAATCACCATTACACAGTTCATACTTCATAATGCAATATGCGTTTTATTCCTACCAGAACAGTGGAAATGCTCCACAAAACTAAGTAATTGCTTAACTTAACTGTTAAGTTATTCTTATTTTTTTGGGGGGTGGGGGCGGCAGAGCTTGAGATAGGGTCTTGCTATGTAGCCCAGGATAGCCTCAAATTTGCTATAAGTATGTGCCATCATGCCTGGTTTTCTTTCTTTCTTTCTTCCTTCCTTCCTTCCTTCCTTCCTTCCTTCCTTCCTTCCTTCCTTAAGAGGTGAGGTGGAGTGTCCTGCTATGTCCCTAGACTGGTTTCAAACTCCTAGGCTCAAGTGATACTCCTGCCTTAGTCTCTTGAATAACTGAGACTATACCTGCACGCCACCACTGTACGAGGCTTATATTATAGCATATACTTTATCTCCAAATAGTTGATTTGAAAAATGCCTTTATATTACTACTTAGTATGCACATACTCTATCATCACTCTGCCTTTAGCTTGATGAGTGAGCAGAGACTGGGAGGAAAGGAACTATGGCTTGCCTATCTTTCCTTTTATTTGTCTTGTTTGTCAGCATAATGGTGAATGACTATTGTTCTGATAATGGAATATACTATATATATATATATATATATGAAGTATGAAATATGAATTTTGTAACATCATATACTAATAATAAAGGATATGACAGGTTTTCTTTGCTCTTCTTAATTTTTTACACTGCTATTGTCCTCTTTTATATTCAAAGCAAATTCTGATTCATAGAAAGATTGGCCTCGTAAGACCAACAATGACCCTAATACTCAGGTGTAGCATATTTATCTTTTTTTCACTTTGAATTCTGCTGAATTTCTATGTTTTGAAAGTTCACTGAAATTTTGTGGGACAGAATTGCAAATGTTATATGCAAATGGTAATGTAAGGAGTGGCTAGACACGTGTAGTGGATAGATCACCTCTGCCTACATGGGTGCTCTACCATCCCACCTAACTTTACTACAAAATATAAGCTTGAAAGTAAAATTGTTAAGAATTTGAAGATAGAACATTAGTCCAAATATGCAGGGGCTATGTAGAGTCCACACTGATAGGAACAAAACTGGTCTTAGGTGAACTGGCACTGGGAAAGCAAGTACGAATGCCCACTGCAGGATGCATCTACTAAAACAGGGAAGACTGATTATTGAGAATAGCTCATGTGTAAGGACTGTGATATTTTATAGAGCAAAACTCATTTCTTGCTTACGTAAAATCTGCAACAAATGCTTCAAGAGAGCTCTCCTCTGAAGTAGGCTCACAGATCTGTGCTCACATTTTCACAGTGTGGCTCCAGTGTATTGAATTCTTAGTGTCCACCTTGTAAAGGGAGAAATAATGTGAAATTCACAAAGGACATATCAGGAGCTATACTTTGAAGCTCAATATACTACTTCATTCACATTCCATTAGGCAGAACTAAGTTATGTGGTTTTAACTAAATGCTAGGGGTCAGTAAAACTGAGCTACAGATGGACAAAATTTTCTTAGTAGAATTTTGTAGCAGTAGCTGTGGAAGACAATTTACCAGAAAGAGAATGAGGCTAGCAGAAGGTGCAATTCTATGTTGCTCCATAAGCACTGAGCTGAACCATAAGTTGGCAGAGAAGTAAAATAGTTTTGGCAGGGATAGAGATATAGCTCAGTGGCACAGCACCTGCCTGGAAGCATAAGGTCTTGAGTTCAATTTCCAGTACAAAAAACAAAAACCAACCAACCAACCAACCAACCAACCAAACAAACAAACAAAAAACCTTTAGTAGACTTAGGTTAATTTTGCTCAATTTGTTTATTTTTACGTGCTAGGGATTAATGCCAGGTGTACTACATAGGATACAGTTTCCATAGAGCTACAGTATATCCTTCAGACTCTTTGAGTTTAGGAGGCCAAGAAGTAAGTTAAATATTTTTATCAGGATTTGATGACAGCTTGTTTTGTAATGAGGATTATTATTTTTGGGAATTAAATTATTTACTATAATATACTATGCAATAATTACTGCTATGTCCTTCTACGTAAAGCAGAGTAGAAGAACTGAACTTTAGTTCTGACTCCATTGCATATTGGCATTTA
>PVKN010036786.1:0-11371 GCA_004027915.1 Capromys pilorides | reverse complement strand
TTGGTGGGAAGTGGAGCTTAGTAGATAATATGAAATTTGGGGAGCAGCTATAAATATAGGTGAAGATGAAGCTTCACTTGCTCACCCAGCATTTCACTCCTGCTGTGTGGCCAGATGTGGACACTCTTCCAGAACATTCCTCTCAATAACAGTAGAAAATGAATTTTTCTCAAGTGCACACAACTTTATCCGTTAGTTTATATATAAGGCCATAAAACAGGTCTTAAGAAATGTAAAAGGGTTGCTATCAAGCAGAGCATATCCTTTGGCCATAAGGAATGAAATAAATCAATAACAGAAAGAAATTTTGGAAATCTGAAATATGTGAAAATTGAATAGCACATTCCTGATTAACCAATAAATCAACGAAAAAAAATCACAAGGAAATTTCAAAATTGCTTGCATCATTTTCACATACATTTTTCCAAACCAAAGCACAGGGCCAGCCATAACCATGAGGCTTAAAGGTACTGTCATTCTGAAAACTGCCTAAATGTTGCAATTTATATTTCCATGGGGAAACAAGGGGTTAGAAATTGAGGGACCTGCTATCTATTTCTGCCATATAGCATTGTTATGGGGACCAAATGCAATAACATGTGGGCAAGACCTTTGCCATCCATGAGCCATTTTACAAATGTGAGTCACTGTCATTGCTCAGTTGGTGCTTGGCATGTAAGTCCACCATCTCCAAGGCTGACTCAACCTCTAATGGAACAAATACTGAAAAAAAAATAGTTTGTTGAATTGAGTTTTATATTTATTGGTCAAGATTTTGAATGCAATGCAAACACAGAAGAGAGCTTCTCCCAAGAGTTGATTGGAGAACAGTCTCTTGTTTCCAAAACATTGCTCTGACACCCAAATTCTCCAGTCACTGACCTGTTGGGGTCAGAGTTCCTCTATGGCAGCTGCAACTGTGGGAGCTGCCAAGCCCTAGGGAATGTGAATAGCCCTTAGAGGACCTTTCTCTTGGTTTTGTCTTTATTGAACGCTGCCACAATTCCTCTACTAGAAGCCTTTTATGTAATTTCCTTTGTGTGATAGAAAAGCGGAAGGCAGAGCTGACATGGAATTGAGTGAATAGAAGTCCTCAGCCTTGATTTATGCATGCAGGTAGAGATGAGAGAACTTGCAGAATCTAGTCCAGAATCTATGTCATCAAATTGAGATATACCAGTCATAAAACATCCTTTTCTCAAATCTGGTATCTCCATAACTCACCTTAGAGTTAAGAAACTATCTTCATGGTAACACCAGAGTTCAAAACAACTATATATTGGCAAAAAAAAAATATATACATATACTCTAATGTGCTCCTTCCCACCTATTCCCATGAATATCTGCTTACAAAAAATGCAGCACACTATATAACATCCTGGCTTTTGGCCCAATAAATTCACCACAACTAGGAAATTTCTTTGAGGAGGGTCAGTCTTTTATTGTAAAACTTCCTGTGAATTTTGTGTTCTTCCTCAAAATATTTCTGTACTGGCCTTTACACTAAATAGCATTTTAGATGATGTGTCTTCTAACAAAGTAGTCCAAGGAGAAGCTCCAGGTGTGGTTGTGGCACACTCAACACTTCACTATCCTTCTAGAATTCTTGGAATGCATCCTGCTGGGGCTTATTTTAGTATTCACTGCCCCCAGGTACCCATATCCTGTCCAGGAGCATCTTGCTCCTGCTGCCCACTTCACCCACACCTACCTCTGTCATGTTGAGAATACTGGAAATTTTTTGCCTGAAGACAGTGTCATGGGACACTCCCAACAGTGCCTTCTTGGGCACTGTTCATCTTCTTCATCTACTTTGTTTGCTGAACTGTCCTAAGCACTTGGAGCTGTGTTGGGCATGTTGACATATATCTCTGTTAATGTGTGTGGAGTGACGTCTTCTGAGGATCTCATTTGTCAGACTTTTGGTTCCAGCAAATAAGTATCATAACTGCAATCACAAAATACAGTGTTACAGAGAACTGTCGTTTATTGATATTTTGTATCAGCCATCATAAATACATTCCACCCATCTTTTTCAAAGTGGGAAAATGAGCTCAGAAGGATAAGTAACCTATTCCTGGTCACATCCCTTTTTCCAGTAGGGCACACTGGCTCTCACTGTCAGAATTTAAGACAGATGATACCAAGTGACTCTCTGCTCCTATGAGAGCTATTAGAGTTACTTGCACAGCTTGATCCAAAGTGCTTTCAGAGTTTCAATATCAAACTCCTTGACAGGTCTACCAGGGAATCACTCATGCCTCGTCAGTCAGTATTTCTCTGTATTGTCCAGTGCAGTAGCCGCTGACCACATGTGTGGCCAGTGAGTGCCTGGATCCTGCTTGACCCTCACTAAGCTGTGCTCTCATTGACAAGTTGTCTAGTTACAAAATACCTGATACTAACAATTGTAAGAAAGAATTTATATTCTCAATTCATAGTTGGCTGGCTTCAAGGCAGGTAGGCATGGTGGGAGGGTCTAGTGGAGAAAATTTTTTATGTCACAGTGGCCAGGAAGCAGAGAAAGAAGAGAGAAATCCAGGAGGAAGATCACACTTCCAGGTCATGCTCCCAGGGACTGCCTTTTCCAATCACATTCTGTTTCTTGGTATTACATTTAGCTGTAGTGGACATGGTTCCAGTCAACTTCCAAAGGCCATATCTCTAAGCACATGAGAATTTGAGGGGTCATTCTTGATTCAAACTGTATAATACAAACACCCCCCTGGATTTCAAAGGCTTATAGTGAGGACAGGAATGTAAAATATCCCAGTAATATTTATAGTTATTACACATTGAAATGATCAAATAATCCTTAAAATTCTGTTTTTGTAATTTTACTAAAACATATGGTTATATGTGAAACTTCCAATTATATGAAAAACATTTAATTGTTTTATTACAGTAAAAGGTATCTTGCCATTGATTCCACTCTGGCTTTTCTTCCACAGTCATCTTGATTTTAAAGAAGAGCTGGAAGCTGCACTGCGCCAGGTCTGGTGAATGGGTAGATGAGGACACACTGTAATGCTTTTATAAGCCTACCTTTACTTTGGATGATACCTTACTGTATTTCAATCTTGCCTTATAAAGACATTCACTTAAGAGGATTTCTAGAACTGCTTCAAAAGTGGCAAGAACAATGGCTTAAGTGCATTTCCAGCAAGAGGGCACATTCTGAGTGGGAATGTGATGGCTTGTATCTAAATGTCCCTGGAGTCTCACAAATTCACAGGGGAAATGATTGCATCATGGGTGGATGAGGCTTCTCTTGTGTGAAGCTAAAGGTGAAGGCAAAGCCTGGTTGGGAGGGGTGGGTTGATGAAGGCCTGGCCCGGAAAGGTCTGTCTTCCCTTCCCTTCCCCTTTCCTTGGTCTCTCTCTGCTTCCCACAACCACACCACAAGCTGTGTCTCCTCTGCAGCACCTTCTGCCATGCCACCCTGCCTTGGAGCCAGTCAGCTATGGACTGAAATGCCTCCAAACTGTGAGGCAAAATGAACTTTTCCTCCTTTAAGTTGTAGGTGTCAGGTATTGCATCCTGGCAATGAGAAAAGTAACTAGAACAAATATTGATGACAAAGTGTCTTTTACTTTAATAGTATTTTAAAACATTCACTGTATGTTTCAAAGGCCCCTTGTGTGTTCCTATTAGACAGCGCCTGTACGGCTTTTGAATCCAAGTCGTTTCACTGCCAAGGATCTGAGTTAAGGTGGAGGGACACACAAACGCATGAGCCCAATCCTCACTCATCCAAGAGCTGACAGTACTGTGAGAAAGACAGGCACACACTCGTAATCATGGTACCAGGAAGCAGGTGCCAGGTGCCACGCAGTACAGATACACAGTGTTAGGAGACTTGCTAACCTCCTCATTCACTATCCCTCCTTCCAAGTGCTCTTTATCAACACAGCAGTGCACAAACTGGCACTGGTATGGTTAAGAGCCTGTGACGCAGAACCCGGGATCCTGATGCTGTGACTTCCTAGATCTGTGACTTTCACTGACCGGTTCTCTGGTGAGATATTTTTCTCTTAAAAATAAGCAAACAAACAGATTCAGTGATACCTCAGTGCTCTCATTAATTGGTTCTAGGAGGCTCAATGACTACCCAGAATAATGAGTGGAAAACAAGTTGTCTTGGCTGTAGACTATAGTAAGTCACAAGGGAATGACATTGGCAAGGTCTAGCTTATGTGTCAAGGTGCCAGGTAAGCAGCTAGTGCCGGATTAAAACAAAATCAACATGTGTTGATTACTAACGTTAAACAAACTTCAGAACAGTCAAGTAGCAATGTAAGACTATAAAAATATCTATTCTACCTGCGTCAGCAGTTGTTGTAACTATAGAATGACATGGCAATCCCAATCTCACAGAGTGCTGTACAGATGTAGCATGATAAAAATGGATGTCTTAGTTATTCCAAGCTGCTGTAATAAAATAGCATAAACTACGTGGGTTACGGACATAAAAAATTTATTCCTCCCAGTTTTGTCTAGTTCCTCATTGGAAGCGCCTTCTTGCTGAGTCCCCGTTTGGTAGAAGGAATAAGGCAGGTGTCCAGAACCTCTTTTAAGAGAATGGATCCATTCTGAGGGTTCCTCCCTCATAATCGTATCATTTCCAAAAGACACAGCTTTTTCCTATCATCATCTTGCCTGTTTTTCAATACATAAATTTGCATGAGACCCAAACCTGGAGATGACAGTAATGGTGAAGCTCTTGAAGGCAGCCTGGTATTTAGTAAAATGCACTCAATAAACACTCCGGTGTTAATTTCCTAAGTAAAGCTTAGTGTGATTGCTGCTTGCCTCACTCACTTCCTTGTCACTTGTTTATTGTTTCTCACTCCCACCAGAAGATAAACCCAAAATGATAAGGACTTGACTCCAGTAAATGCTTCCCACCATTCAAGAGCTTGACTTAGAGCAGTCTTTCAATAAATATTTGTTGAGTGAATTGCATCTTTAAAAGCTATAAATATAGCAAGAGGAGTCCAATAAAGGCAGAAAAAAAGGTAAATTGAATGTCAGGCTAACATTTGGGATTTCAAAAATAGTTTTAAAAGAGAACTTTAAGGAGATTAATATTTTAGTAAGTTGGTGGATTGGGAATGAGACCTCCAAGACTCGTTCTTAAACAGTGCAATGGGATTCTGCTTTATTTTATGTATTTGCAAGCAGAATGCCTAAAGCATAGAGGTTAGAGTCCGCAGAAGGAGAAATAATTGGAATGAGACAGCTGCCACCCAGAAACAAACTTGGAGCCAAAATTCATGTCTTAAATACCATTTAGGAAATTGTGTTATGTGGTGCCCAATATAAATATTTTCTACAACATCTGCATATGTCTTCCCTAAATCCACATTAAGGATCCATTCATTAGTAATTCACTGGGGTCTGGAGCACTTTTAGGAAATGGAATGAAATATTAAATCTGGTCTCAAGGTCAAAATTCATCATGCCAGGTTCTTACTGGACAATGGAGTTATGATTGCAGGTGAAATATCCCCTGAATGACAGGACAGGCAAGAAGAGTCCCTGGAATAAGAAAAATGGGAAAACAATAAAGGCACCTATGCATAAGTGAAGTGGAGGGTAGGAGGGGTTATTGAAGGGGGGAGTAGCATCCCAACAAGAAACCCTAAAACTATATCCAGAGCAGAGGCTTTCTTTGCCTTGAGCAACCGAGCACAGCTTGGCTTGCTCTCAGGACACAGGGCAGCACACTATGGTTCTGCCACAGTTGGGCTTGGAGGATTGTTCATATCATAGTTTCAGCCTGGCAGCACCAGCACTAAGGGATCACAGAAGGCCTAGGCTGGAGGCTTGCCTAGGACCGCTGAGTGGGCAGGGACCAGTTATGCCCATGAAAGAGAGGCCACGCTTGCATCCTGCCTAGTTGGATGGGAAGTTAAATGAACTGAGGAAGCTGCTCAATAACTGCTCTATTAGGAGCTCATCCAGAAACTGCAACTCCTGATCAACATAGGCATTATTAATTGTACTTTACACTGCATAATTTGACCCAAAAATAACCACCCTGAATTCCTCCCTGTAGGAAACCCTGTCCTCTAGGTTGGAGCTCAGCATAAGTTATAACCTCAGGCCAAGAAAGAACTTATGATTTCAGGACATGATTACCAGTATGACGTTCACAAGCTGGACAGAAAGTGCTGGAAAATCTTTTTATTACCATTTGACACAGAAAAATACTTTCGGTTCTCAAACACATCAGGCTATCTCTTCCATGCATTTGAACTTGTAGAGGACACTGTCTCTGGATTTGACCTCCAAATCTTGCTCATCCTGTTTTCCCCTGTGGGAAGAGAGCACTGAACTTTGAAGAGGTCTAAATTTTTTATTCTTTTGGTTCCCAGCAGTTTGTTGCGATTTCTGTCAACTATAATTCCCATTCAACATTTGATTTTTCTTTTCCACAAATGTTCCTCTCCTACAGTAAGCTCCTGGAGACAAAGGCATGTCTAACTTAATAGCTAATGGCCTACCCCTGGTTTGTGCTCATTAAACTTCGTGACATTGACCTGAGACTTAATGCCACCTCTGTGATACCTGTTCCTCTCCTTGCCTTTGCTCTCTCCCAACAGTTTCTATTCATTCCCTTTGTCCAATTTCCTGCACTTCTACAAGCCCTCAAAGTAAAAGAAATTCTTTAAACTAAGAAATTCAAAGATAAAAGAGGTGATCAAGGGACAGTAGCAGGAGCTCTGATTAAGGCTCAAAACAAAATAGGGTACTAGTTTTAGGCTGGCAAGATAAAAATTCACCTCTCTAAAGACTTATGAATCTCAAGCAAGCAGAGTCTGCAAGTTAAAGATAGGTAAACACTTATAATCTAATGCTGTGTGAACATCTCAAAGTGGACTTTTAAGGGGGCATCAGGGAGAAAGAATTAATCTAAAGGGGAGCACCCAAGCAAAACAAGTGAAGGCCTTCAAAGAGGATAAAGGCAACAGTTTGCTATAAATGGAGGTAAGCTCTTGTATGTAAGGCCCTAAAAGTGGAGCAGGTTTAGTTTATAGAATTTGATTGGTATAGATTGATTGAAGAGATAGATAATACTGGCACAGATATTATTGGGCAAAGGGAGAAACTGGGTGGAGCAAAAAGATAAGAGAAGCACAAATGCCCCACCAAGGTTACAGAATGAACACAAGGAAGGGAAATCTTCGCCCAGCGCCAGCAACTGCACATGTCCAGTGCAGCTCTCTTTTCCCTGGGCCCTGCTAAAAGGCACAGTGATCCATCTAAAAAGCTCTCTCTGGTTTTATAGAATGAGACATTATGTAAAGAGTGAACTTAATTTAGGTGATGGTATTGACCAGAACAAACAGCAATAAAGCAGAAATGATTAAAAACACGTCAATCACATTTGTACTTTGGAGCACACAATATGTACACAACCACCCAATCAGCTGTGTGAATCCAAGCCACTAATGCAGCCTGTTAGTGTGTTGAAAAAGTCAAAAGTTAAAAGTCTAAGCACTCTCCTGAATTTCTGAAGGCACAAAAAAAGAGGAATTGCTGTTGTCACTACCACCACCATCTGCTACAGATTTGCTCATTTGTGAGTGAGAAAAAACAGGAAAATATTTTTGAATCTTTTCCTCTATTATAAATGAAATTGTGTCCTCTAAAAACTCATATATTTAAATTCTATCCTGAGAGCCTTAGGACATGGCCTTATTGGAAAATGTGGTGACTCTTGGTATAATTAAGATGAGTTCAAACTGAAATGGTATGAGCCTTAAGCCAAAACAACTATGTCCTTATGAATAAAGGTAACTTGCATGGAGAAACATACACAGAAGAACTTCCTATGAAGAAGGTGAGGATCAATCAGGTGAGGCTTCTCTTCCATACACCAAAGAACATCTGAGATCAGCAGCAAAGTATATGAAGCAAGGAGGAATGCCACGCAGTCTTCCTCTCAGCTCTCCAAAGAAAGAGACCCTGCCAGCACTTTGGTCTCTGAACTCCAAGAACTGTGAAACAACAAATTTTTGCTGTTCAAGCCACCCAAGGTGCGGTACTTCATTACAGCAATGCTAGAAAACCATACAAATCCACAATTAATGAACAAAAAGTAATGTTCTACCCTGGCTGTAAGGTATCAGGGCCAGGAGCTTGACCTCTGCTTAGGAACCAAGGTGTAGACTAGAGCTTAGTTCCATTCCCTGGAGGCTGTGAAGCCAGAGGAATATTGCTCCATTTTAGCACCAGTTCTTTTGTTGTAGGCAGCTGAGTTAGATAAAAATATTATAGGCAATCAGACAGAGCCAGGCCTCAGGGAGACAAGATGGAAGACAAGGTGACTATATAGCTTTGCAAGAGGCAGACACCCCTGCTGTGAGCCAGACTTCAAGACAAAAGAGGAAACAAAAGTAGCCACATCCCTAGGAATGCTCAACAGGGATTGATATTCTAAATAGGATTCAATCACCTTAAAAGAGCCTAAATGAGTCAGTAACCCAACCCCCAACAGGAAGAGACCCTGTTCCTACTCAAGCCTGCTTGCTATGTGACTCCCTTCCCCATTCGGTATTGGCTTTAATCAATTTTACCTGAGCCATGGTGCTTGTAACCTCATTGGTTGACCATAGTTTTGTCCCTCCTCATGCCCACTTATGTGAGTTTCCATGGTTTCCACCTTGACCCGCCCCACCACATGGTTTTGCACCATAAAAGTCCCTGGAAGAGACAGCTTCTTGGGGACCACTGGCTCGCCCCCCACCCTGTGCCTCTCTCCTGTAGGAGCTTTCTTTCCCCTAGTAAATCTATTCTGCTCATAACCTCCCTGTGTTCCTAAAATTCATTCTTCAGTTTTAAAGAACATGAACTTGCCCCAGGTACTTTTCAGGTTGGAGATCAGTTTTCCCTATATATTTGGAGGTTCCCTATTGGAGGTCATCCAGCCCAGATCAGTTTTTTCTTCCTGCATCACTTTCAACTGTAAAAGGGGTACAATAGAGACGCTGCTTCATGGGATGAAATGTGCTGCTGCTGTTCTCAGCACAGTGGCTGATATGTATTATGTGTTTAAGAAATCTTAACTGCTATTATCAACAAAGTGCATTGCAGATGACAAATCAGTTTCCTGCAGTTCAACTTTCTTCCAATTCCATGAGAGCACTGTCACCATTTGCCTTTTACATCTGAAGATGTTGAGGCCCCAGGTTTTAACTGGACAATCTGGACAGGTTCAAGAAGTTGAGTGTTCTGAATTGGACTCCCAGCTCTCTGACTAGCTAGCTGTGTAATTTTGGACACATTTTTTAAACTCTTCAAATATCTGTCATACCAGTTTTCAAATGAATAATTATGAAAGAGCTAAATGTGGGGCCAGTGTCTGGCTCATTCTAGGCTTTTGATAAGTTATTTTCTTATTACCTTGCACAAAAGCTCAGCAACTATTACTGGAACCAATGATTTGAACAAGCATTATTTATTCTGTGCTACGTCTCATCATCTACCCGAAGGCACATGGTGAATATCAGTCCTGAGGAAAGATTGAAAGATACGGGGCAAATAGGTCAGATATTGGTAAGAATGACAAGTGGGATAGGCAGTGTATTACTCATCAAATGACTGAGAGGTTTCCTCAAGGAATGGTGTCATTATAGGGGCTCAGCTTTGATCTTCTTGGTTCCAAGTTTGGACATGAACTAGAGGCAAGGGTCCAAGGAGTAGCCTTGATCTGATTGCTTCCACTCATGTGGCTCTAGACTCTTCTCCCTTTTCCTTCTGATCCAGTGTCAGAGGGAAGCTATGTTAGTAAGTCTGACCATCCAGCCATAATACTCTGCTTTGCCAAAAGCTCTGTTCATATTCTTATCATGGGTCCTTTCTCCTCACACACTAAGTGAAGAGCCAGGCCAATCACCTGAAGTTCTGCCCACTGAATGGATTTTCCTCATTATTTTCTTTTATGACTCTTCCATTTTGCTTGCACCCATGTGCTGAGCTAACTCCTCTACATTAGTTTTCTGTCTGGGGCTTCATAAAATAGGTAGTTTAAAATAATAGAAATTTATTCTTTCAAACTTCTGAAGGCTAAAGAAGCTTACAATGAACAGCCAGCAGGGCTCATTTTCCTACTGGGGGTTGTGAGGGAGGACTCACTCACAATTTTCTCCAAAGTGGGCTCTCTTCACTTTGACAGTGTAGCACTGCTATCCTGACCTCAGTTACTACAATGTAATAGCATTCTTGGTGCTACTCTGAAGTCCAGTTCTATAACTATAACTCCTCTGTCTGTCCTGGCCAGTTAGAGTAAAGCCATCCCCAGACATCTCCATTCCTCTATACTGAGTGCATTCTCTATCACTTTGATAGATGAGCTGTCTTCTGGGCTGAGCCTTTCTATAGAGCGTAGTCCACTGTGGATTTTCCAGCCTTATGTAGTACATCATTTCTAGGACGTCCATTTGCCTGTGGCCTTCACTGTCTCCTCTACCATCTTCAGGAGCACTTCTGGCAGCGCTACTTTGCTTACTATCAGCTATTCTTTATTTCCAAGCTTCCAGAAGTTATTACAACACTATTATGACAATTATTCATATGTCAACTTAAGTGGAATATGAAACACTTAGCATATTGGTAAAGCACAGTTCTGGATGTGTCTTTGGATGACTGACATGTTGACCAGTACTGAGGCTGAAGATCCACTTAAATTATGGGTGATACTAATCAATGGGCTTATAGCCTGTATAAAATAAAAAAGGAAAAGAAAAGAAAGTGTGTCCATCTGGAACAACTGTCTTCCTCAGCGGGCACATCCTCTGCTGCTATTGCCTTTGCATTGATTTCCAAGTATTCAGTTCCTTTAGCCCTGTCCTGCAGCTCATGCTGGCTACTTGCTGGTAAATTTCCGAGCCTTTGACCTTGGCCCAGCTCTGCATTGCTGATCCTGCTTGCTCTGTGGCTTCTGTCTTCTTGAGCTGAGCAGCTACTGAAGCTCTGGGCTCTCCACTATGTAGAAGGTCATCGTGGATCATCTCTTCATTGATCCTGTCAGCCTACCTAATAAATCCCCTTGCAAAATTTTACACTTTTTTCTATCAGTTTAATTAATACAGGTGAAGGTCTGTCCTCCAGGATCCTTGCCAGGATGTTGGACATTATAATATAAAATAATGTCGTCTTATAAAAATAAGAGCAGAACAAAACCTCTACCTCCTCTAATTTAATGTTCTGTGCCCCTTGTTTTAGTGTCACGGGATCCAGGATCCCATGTATATGCCAGAACTTCTGCTGGGATGCTGATCAAGTCCTGAAGCTCCTTTGGAGTATAGTTCCCTTTCTCCTCCAGCAGGACCAGCATTCTCCAGACCAGTTTATTCTGTGAGTT
>PVKN010036785.1:0-11370 GCA_004027915.1 Capromys pilorides | reverse complement strand
AAAGAAAAAGAAAGGAAAAGAAAAAAGAAAGAAAGAAAGAAAGAAAGAAAGAAAGAAAGACTCAAAGATAATTATCTCCATGCAATCTGGAAGTCACTATACAAAATGAGTCACTGACTTAACCAGCTAAAAAGCTACTGATTTGACCAAGATCTCTTCTCAAATTGAAAACAGGGTATATGTAAGCATTAGTGAGTAGGCACAAGTCAGGTCAACCATTTTCATCTTAGAAACAGAAAATCTTGGGCAAAAAGTGGCTAAGCCCAAGAAGTTCATGTCTCCTAAGATTAAGAAAGTGGATTTTTCCTACAGAACTATCACTCTTCCATGTTTCAAATTTGGACTTATACCCACTTGCACAGAATCAATAAATAACCAGAAGGTATCCTGCCTTTCACCGTCTTCTGGTATAAATTTATAAACTTCACTAATACTGTGGAAGAATAAAATCCATTAAGAAAAGAGAATATGTATTTTTCCTTTTGCTTTAGAACAAAAATTGCTAACAGTAAAGGAGAATTCTTCTGTATTCCATGCACTAATACCACCAAGATGCTTCTAAATAATTGATGAGCTCATGATTAGACTGCTATTTTTGGTTTTGAACATTTATGGGCCAAATTTAATTCAAACATAAAACTTCATCAGTTGATCTTTACATAAAATCACCTTGATATGTGACCAATTCAGCTATAGCAGCAACTGGAGGTGTAACTGACACAAATACTCATAGCCCAGTCAAAGGATACTAGGACCATGCTTTTTCAAGAGAAGCCTACAAAGCAGTCACCTTAGGAATAAATTCATCAACACAGAAGAAGAAAAACTATACTATGCAAACAGAAACTTTTGAAGATCATTTCTAAGAGAAATACAAATTGTGGTTAATAAAATTTTTAAATGCTACTAAGTTAAGAGTTCATTTCCTGGGACTAGGGATAAGTGCCTAGGCCTGGCAAGTGCAAGGTCATGAGTTTGAACCCTGGTCCCCTTCCCCCCAAAAAAAGAAAGAGTTCATTTCCTGACAAGCATCACCTTATCTGACAAACACAAAACTATCTCAAATGTGGCAGAAATGCTACAACAGACAAAGGCCCATAGTCTATTTCCTTCTCAGGGTTTATAAATGAAGAACCCTGTAAAGAACTTGGTAAATAGGGTGGAATTAGCAGGTGCTGATAAAACAAGAATCATACAACAATTCTCTTTGCCATAGCCATGAATAAAGTAATCCAAATACCTGGTGGACAATGTGGAGTTTATATCATGGAGTAAGGCAGAGTTTTAAGATTATTAAATGAAAGATATTCCATGTAGACAACACGGCAAGAGCAGGAGACTGAGTAGTACTAAGGGGAAACCTAAGACCCAAAGGAATTTGTTTTTACTCACAACAGAAAAGATAATCAGATAAAACAATGATGTAAAAATGGGTCTAACTAATATATCTTCAAAGGAACAAAGATCACAGCTGGGAAGTGTTCACAGTTCTGCTGGGGTAACATCAGGTCAAATCATTTCAAGTCCCTAAATAAAACTCTGACTCTACCTTAAAAAAGGAGGAAGGGACTCTGTAGGGATATGCTCTGCAGTCTTTCCAGTTCTACAACTGTCATGAATTTAAGAAACCATGTTTTCATATGCTGTTGGAAGCATAAACTCATTCAGCTTTCTGCTCATTTCAGAAGACTCTATCATAATTTTTAATATATATTTTCTATAGACTAGCAACTATGTTTCAAAGAATATATACATGGTTATTATGGATTACAGCATTGATAATCATTTTTAAAAAGCTGGGGGAATAAAATATCACTATAGTGAGTGAAAAATAAATTATAATGCATCCATATAATGCAACCATTGATAAGAATGGAATTGATCTGCATGTTCCAAACCTAGGCTCCACAGGGAAGTAAATTACATAAGCAGGCCTCAGTACAATAGAGTCATTAATGTAAATACAAATATGTATAAGTGTGACTATACATATGTATGTGTACATGCTTGGCACCTAGCAGGTACCAAAATCTCTACCAACTAAATACAGACAGCAAAAAAAAAAAAGACTTTCAAGCACTACACTGTTAACAGCAATAACCTCTAGGAAAGGGGTGAGATAGAAAATAAACAGGAAGTTGTATATGCAGACATAATGCATTTCTGAAGTGTTTCCTTCTTTTAAAATAAGGATAAACTTGTCTTTTTATAAAACACTTTCAATAAATTTTTAAGAGTAGATATTAAAAGAGGTAACATTTTTTAATAAAGTTTGTACTTTATGTACATAGATGACCTCAGACTTATACTTTGGGACAAGCAATGCAGTAAGAAATGAGCGAATGTTGATGCACATGGACCTGTAGTTAACAGCACTTTTGTTTGTTTGTTTGATTTGTATTTTAGGACAAGGTCTACAGGGTCTACAGGGTCTCAGTAGTAGATGGGACTTGTAGTGATCTGCCTGTGTTCAGCCTCTCAAGAGCTGGGATTACAGGCCAGCACCACCACACCCAGTCTCAATCACCCTCTCAACGGGGAGGGGGGCGGGGAGCATGCTGGGGATTGAACCAGAACCTGGCCCTGCATCTGCCTAAGTAGGCACTTTAATCCACAGAACTATTTGGCAGCCCCAGTTAATAACACTTTCAAAAATAGCTAAATATGCAAATTCAGGAGGGCAGCAAGTAGGCCTTGCTTCTGGTGTTGCACAAGGACAGCTAACAAATATTACACTAAAGTGAAATGATGTGAGCATGGGTTGAAGACACAAAGTGGGACTCTGATCTGGCTCGGATGTAGCTGTCTCCACAAAGCCTCATAGTCTTACAGGTGGGGCTTCCAGAAGGCTAGAATATGGGTGTGTGACACTAAATTGGTTTAGCACAGTTCTGGGTGTGGATAATGAGAAGCCTCACCCCGGGTGTGGGAGGTGTGACACAAAGGCTTGCAGCCAGGATGTGATAAAAGGGAAAGGGAGGCTTGCTGCTGCCGCCAGCTGCCTACCATGCCAATGGACTGTTTCTCCTCTGTGACACCTTGTGCTATGCTGCCCTGCCTTGGAACCAGACAACTACTGACTAAAACATCTACAAACTGTAAGTAGAAATAAACTTTTCCTCCTTTAACTTGTAGTGTTGAGTATTGTGTCTCAGCAACAAGGAACTAAGATTCCATGCCAGACTCAGGAATCAGTTATAAAAATGTTACAATATTAAAAATATTACTCAACTAGTCAAGTAAGTAGTGCAATAGGATTATGATCCCAAATATTCAAGAGGCTGAGGCAGGAGGACTACAAATTTAAGGACAGTATGAACAACCTAGCAAGACTTTGTCTCAAAATAAAAAATTAAAAGAGCCAAGTGTGGTAGCACACACCTATAACCCAATCACTCTGTGAGTCTGAGGCAAGAGGATCCCCAGTTCACGCCCAACCTGACAATTAAGAGACGAAGGAGACCCTGTCTCAAAATTTAAAAAGGGAAGGGGAATGTAGCTCAACTGGGGTTGAATCCCCAGTATTGCAAAAACTAAATTAAAAATAAACGGTGAAAGGCTGGGTATACTGATCAGTGGACAAGCAGCTGATTAGCCTATGCAGGGGTGAAAAGAAGTCTCTTACCTACTTAAATCAAATGTCTTCATTAAGAAGTTTCCCTTCCCTAATATTAAGAATTTAATCAATTTAATTAGTTTTCTAATTTCTACTTTACTAACCAAGATTACATTCCCTTACCACATTTTGCATATTTTAAATTTCTTTTTGAATATGTTTAATCTTATAAAACCACCTTATTATGAAAGCCTTTCTTGGTGTTCTTCTTCAAAGTCTCTAGTATTTAAGGGTTTTTTTCAGTCCTCAACTCAATAAATACTTCTGTGGAAGGTAAATCAACCTTAACCACAGTAGAAATGTAAGGGTCAATAGTTTCTTAAAAGACACATCACCATTATACCTTTCCATTTAAAAAAATATACAAAACTCTTGTTCTGGTGGTTTTTTTGTTTTGTTTTGTTTTAATTTTATTTTAAAGGGCTGGGGCTGGGGGTTCAATCTCTGGACCTACGGAGCCAACCCTGCCCCAGGGCATGCTGAGACAGCAATTGAGACTGGGCTTGGTGGCACACTCCCATAATCCCATCTCTTGGGAGGCTGTAAACAGGCGGATCACTACAGATCCAAACTAGTAGCAAGACCTTGAACACCCTGTATATCCTTCCCTAAAATACCAAAAAAAAAAAAGAATGGATGTTTTAGGCCAGGTATATAGCTCAGAGGTGTAGTGGCTGCCTGCCAAGCACAATGTCCTGAGTTGGGGTGGCGGGGGGGGGGGGGGGGGGGGGGGGGGGGGGGGGTTGTTGGAGAACAGACATTCTACGGAAGCTGAAACAGGAGGATCAAAGTCTAAACTCAGTGGGCAAGACACTATCTCAAAAAAAAACTAGGCACAGTTGTGCACAACTGTAGTCCCAGCATACTGGAAGGCTACAACAGGAGGATGACAAGTCTGAGTCACACCCAGGCAACCCTATCTCAAAATAAAAATAAATAAAAGGCCAGGGATGAAGTTCATTGTGAAGACCCTGGGTCAGCCTTCAGTATCACCAGACAGGCAGGACCCAGGTTCAATGTCCACCCATCCCACCCTCCAGGAAAAACAGATATTCAAGAAGGAAACCATTCATTAATACCTGTTTCTAAACTAATATTCAAGAATTGATGAAGGCTTACTGGAAGGAAAACCAGTAGAGCCACAGGTAGAGAAAGAACAAGGGACAAGCAGGACCCCTAAACATCAACTAAAAGCTGACTAGATTATAAGACAAATAGTAACTACCTATTTCTTCCTCTATCTCACTTCCTCTACAATAAGAGATAACCTGCTAAAAACAAATTATTTATAAATCTTAAAATTTTGAAATCTTTTTCATAGAAACAGGGCTGCAAAATGTAGTGGCCAGCCCACAAATGCCTATTTATTCTCAAGGTGTCTTAAGGAATGGAATATTAAGGAAACCAACTACACTGAGTAACAGTTTGGTGAAATGCAATCTCCATTTGGAAAAAAAAGACTCCTTAATCCACTTCAGGACAATAACAAAGGAAAGCAAACTCTTTTCCACCCTCTCCACCCCCAGGAGTGGGGGAATTTGATAATTTTCACAGGGTTTCACTCTGTCAAATTCACTGTCCTACTTTTAAAGCTGTGAAGGCCATAACAGTGGCTCGTTTTCATATGTGGCTATCATGCTCTTGAAATATGACTAGTCCAAACTAAGGCATTCTGGTGACATTAACTACACATATTTCAAAGACTAAGTACAGACTAAATAAAACATTTCCATTTTACTGAGATGCTGAAACAACATCTTAGATATATTAAGCTTCATTTACTAGACTTCATGAATCAATTTCACCTCAGTTTTACTGTTTGTTTTGTTTTTGAATCTTGGCACTACAACTCACTACGATGTAGTTTGTGCCAACCCTCACTTTTCTCTCCTGTAAATTGTGGGTAATAAAATGTTACCTCAGTTCTGTTGGTAGAACTAAATAAGGTAAAAAAGAAAAAAAAAAGGTAAAGCAATTAGTATGTGCTTGGCATATAAAAAATATTCAATAAGTTTCACTACTATAACTACAGTAACAACTACCACCATTATTCACTACTTGTATATGACAAAAAGGATAGAGACTCAAGTAGAAAGATGGTGAGAGGGTACAAACACGGGCAATTCAAAGAGAATGTGCATTTAACTATGGCCAAAGGAACAGACCTATTATGAAACAGGTCTACAGACAGCCTGCACGGGGACCTGTGTCACTCAATGGCAGTGTTTCTAGGTATTTCCAGAACACTCTCTTTCCATGAAAATAGTCAGAAAATGGAACCACACACGTAAGGAGCCCTGACAGCAGTGTAAAGGGCCTCAGCTCAGCCTCTCCTGTCAGTAAGTCAACTCTCCTTTTGGCTTTCCGTAGCCTCACTTGGAAACAGAAGAGTCAACAATTCTCTGCAGTCATTCCAGCTGATATTCTCCTCCCACCCCTCCACACACTAAGCAGAAGGCCAGCCAGAGAGAAGCTGCCACCCTGAAAACAGCAGGAGTACTGCTGTGTGAAGCAGGTGAGAGCCTCCTCACTCGCTCATGCTAGAGAAAGCCAGGGCTGTGCAGTTGCTGGTTTTTCTAACTAGCACCATCTCCTCTCACACCGCCAGGCCTGCAGTGTACACAGAATAAATGGACTCTAATCTGGGAGAATATTTAATCTTAAAGTGTCTAGCATTTGCTAATATGTAAAGCATATTTTAAAAGTCATATTAGCTTTATAGTTTCATTTTGGCCTTCTCCAAAATGGACTTAGGTTTGAAACACCTTATATCTTCCCTTTTTTAGTGTCCTCTCCAATTAAGTACTCACTGGCCACATGACACTATGCTTTGAAATTAATTTTCACAATTAAGCAGACCTTTAAAGCTTCTAATTCATCTCCCAACTCTCATTTTTCAAATGTGAACAGAGAATCACCATCATCTTGTGGCTCATTATACACGCTATAAAATATTTCACCCCAGCTGTGAAGTTGGTCATAGTAAATATGTTTTGTGGCCTTAATCAAGATTTATGATAATATAACAATAGTATAATTTATAAAAGCCACATGCCAAAGTGTTTCCTAAATTAATAAAAATACTTAGCACTGAACCTATAACATACTTTGAAGTTATCAACAATCCTGCAGGTAGCTATTTGCTGTGCGCCCAGAGCCAGTAACGATTGATGGAGGCCTGTCACCAAGGCTATTTATTTGATTTATTTTACCTTAGCCTTTTAAGGCCACATACATAATGGGTGCTCACTTTGTGATGGGAAAATAAATTATTTAGTCTGAACAACCTGACAGTGTTACTATTAAGTTATTAATTCACTGAGTGGGAAGAAATTCCTTTATTTGCTTTGTTCATGTCCCAAAAAGGACTGTATTAGTAAATATTCACCTAAAGATAGAAAAAAACTAAAAATCAGAACCAAGGCTATATGCAGGAGAAAAGTGAAAGACTTATCAAAGGCTAGAGTTATTCAGTGACAAAACCTAAACTAAGAAAATGAAGCTCTGGGGAAAAAAAAAAAAAAAAAGAAAGAAAAGAAAATGAAACTCTGGGATATCTGTGCTGTCGTTTAGAAAATGGGCACAATCTACTGCCCCATCAGTGGTTAAGAGGATAGAATACCCGAAGAACAGCACAGTGTCGGACACGTAACTGTGACATGCACATCATCCTCCTTCCCAAGGTTTCATCCACCAACGTGCCGGGTTTTTTTGTTGTTGCTATGTTATTGTTATTGACAAAGTATAATTTAGGATGCACTTGGGTGAAGGCTTTCTACCACATATACTACTCTGACAACAAATCAAAGCAAAGTTGACTCAAAGCTAAGACCCACCTTATCTTTGAGGCTCTAGAGGATGCACCTGACTCTGACTCTCACAGGTTAAGTCTACACTCCCACAAAGTTTCAAGGACTTTTAACTTATTGAACTGAGCCCAAAACCAGAGTATGCAGAACTGATACCTAGCTTTCCAACTGTGTAGTCCAATTTCGGTGTCACTTTTCTGTCCTTATCTGCCAGGGTGTCTGAGCAAGACAACAGTGTAGAACTGAAACAAGCTCTTGAAACTACTCCCTAGACCTGTGACACTCCCTCTCTTGGCTTTCTTTTTACCTCTTGGTCTCTCTCACTCCATCTACATGTGTGCATGCATGCAGTATCAGGATTCAATGAGAATCATCACTCTGGGCTACATCCCTTTTAAGAATATTTTTAGAGACCATTAAGTCACTACGTTATCCATACTGGGTTCAACTTACAATACTCCTGGCCTCAACCACTCGGTGTGGTGGAACTATGGGCTTGTGCCACTATCCCCACTACTGTCTCTTAAAAGAGCTCCACTCCCTATGGAGGTTGTGGCAACCCTATGAGCACTTGCCCCTGAGCTGTTTATTATTGTTTGTTATCACTGAAAGCTCTACAAGGTTGCCATTTTATGGGAGTTATTTATCTCACCTCCATAGTTCATCTGCCATCTAATAACTCCCAGGTGAGTTTACTACTTGTCTATCCCCAGATATCTACCAACACTGTAATTTCCAAATCTTTACCTCCAACCTAGACCTCTCTTCTGAATTCAAATTCATATGTATAGATTCATATGCCTGCATATGACTCCACTGAACGGCCCCAATAGCACCTCAAAACAACTACCCAAACTAAACTAGTATTTTCTTAATACTTATCTGTCTCTGTGTCAGGGTATCCAAGATGGCCACACTCAGGCATTTCACCTAGGCCTTCCACTTGCTAGTGAGTCAGCATGTTATGCAGCCCACGCATGCACAGGGACTATGTAAACAAGTAGTCTGTTACATAATTTTCTGGCAACTTGTTAGCTTTGTGTGACATCATATGAGTCCCACTACCCTCCAAGCTCCTAAGATCACAAAGGCATGTCAGACATTCATGTGGCTCTGTGTCTTTCTTTTTTTTTGCAGGATCAGGGTTCAAACTCACAACCTTGCACTTGCCCAGCAGGCACTTGTGCCACGGAGCTATCTCCCCAGCTCCTCTGTGTATTTCTTCAGGCTGACATAATTGCAAGTGAACCTTCCTGGCAGAGAGAATGGCAGAACAGTCTCCCATAACGTTTTTCTTAACACATGGATTACCACATGGATTCATGCTAAAGACTTGGAAGTTTCCCGTGACTCCTCCCTGGCCTCTCCATATATAATCAGTTCCTTTTTTACCTCCTAAACACTCCCCTAACGCATCACACCAACGCCTAAGGTCTAGTTCAGGTTTTAATGGCCTGTGTCAACAGCTCCCAATTATTTCCTTGCTTCCTATGTTGTGTCACTCAGTTCCACTTCCACTTTTCAGAACAATCGAAAATGGAGATATAATCATACTAGTCTTCTGCTTAACACTTTCCTAAAGATTCTCTAGTTAAAAAGCCCTGGAGGGCCGGCAAGATGGTTCAGTGGTCTAAAGCGCCTGCTTAGGAGGGCTCAAGCGACTGCGGGGACTGCAGTTCGATCCCCGGCACCACATGCTGCGCCAGCGCCACCACCAGGGCAGGCTGAGCCAGCCACAAAATGAATAAATAAAGAAACAAACAAACACAACACGCAAACAAACAAACAAACAAACAAACAAATAAATAAATAAATAAATAAATAAATAAAGCCCTGGAGTCAGTCAAAGCTCTGCATTTCTAAACTGTCTCTACAGATGGCCCTTGAACAAGTTACTCAGCTTCTCTGTACCTACATATTTTCTTCTGTGAATGTCTCACTGGATTAAATGACAGAATACCTACAAAGTAGCTCCTGGCACAGACTACTGAGCGCTTAACAAATGACAGTAATGATATTAACAAGCTAGCATACAGGTTCATCAAAATCCATAGGTGACCTTTAACTCTTGCTTACCACTCCAGCTTCCACTCTGAGAAAACTCTTGCCTCTCGAGTTCTGCTCTAGGAATACCAAACTAGTAACGGTTACTGTACTGGCCAGCTCTCCCACCGCTGTGGCCACAGCTTAAAAGAGGAGAGGTAGCTTGATGTAGTGCCACATGCCTGTACCTCAACACTCAGAGGTCAAGGCTAGAGGACCCCTGCCAAAACCAGCGTCAGTTTTGGCTACCTAACAAGAGTGACAAACAAAGAGAAGTTTAGGCTGACTCACCTTTCCAAGGTTCCAAATGTGCAGTCTCCAGCTGGCTGGCTCCAAGTCAGGAAATGTCATGGCCAAACAACATGGCAAAGCAAAGCTGCTCACTTCAGGTGAGTTGTGGGGGGGCCGCTGCCAGGCCAGGGAGACACACACTCTCCAAAGCCACACCCCCAGTGACCCACCTTCAACTGGCCCTACCTCCAAATAGCACAATGATCTAATCACCTCTCCATGAGTCTCTTAACCCACCCAAGATGAGGGTTACACTTAATTAGCACAGCTTCTTACATCCTTCCATCTCACTCCCTCTAACCCTACACAGGCAAGCCCTTATACTGTAACTCCTTAAGGTGTCTCCTTCACTAGGACGCCTTCCTCCAACACTGGACTGCATTAAGATGTCTCCCAAAAGTCTTAGTTAGCTATGTATTCTTGTCATATAAATTCTAATCCTGGTATGTTTCTATCAAAGCTTTTTTTTTAATGTATTTGGTAAAAGGTCTCATTATGAAGCTTGAACTCACAGTGATCCTCCCATTTTCAGTCTCCCCAGCACTGGGATTACAGGTGTGCGCCACCACGCCCAGACACTCTGTGAAAGGTTCACTGTACCAATGGGCGGGGCCAGTGCAGCATACAGTGCTGGCAATCAAACTATGGTCCCTGTGCTTGCCTACGCAGGCGCTTAGCCCGCTGAGCTATCTCGAGGGCCCTCTATCAAAGCTTTTACCAGAGTACACTACGTATTTGCATTTAAATCTCTCAATAGATAAAAAATTATTTGTGGGCATGGACCTCAAATTATTCTTTCTGTCTACCACACCTACTATATAACCTGCCAAGTGGTCAACACACATTTCATGGATGAAAGGGAAGCTGTCTGAGCACCTCCTCTCCAATTCTACCAGAGTTAGATTAATTCTTAACACAGAAATCACACTGCTATCTAACTCAACTACTTACACTTACCCCTCTGTACTGGTTATACACTCCTTACTACAATTGAGCTAACACAGAAAGTGGGACTGATTTCAGAAGTTTCTAATCACTAAGTGTAAATAGTAAAGAATTTACTGAAGGCCCTAGAAATATTGATACCAGAAAGACAAAGAGGCAGCCTTAGAACTGACAACTCACACTGGACAATTTCTCAATGTCAAAAGAGTTTAATTACCACTGAATACATGGCACATAATTACTTCAACAATTAACAAAGTACACATAATTTATTATTTAGGTAACCATGCATCTCATGAAGGGTGACAGAACAACAAAAAAATTGATGAAAACAATGCAAAGGCACACAAGATCATTACCACTACAAAACAGTGAACCAAGTATCTGAGAGAATTTCACCAAACCAGGTACACAACAGCAAGGATGGCTTGATGGGGGTGTTTTTAATGTAGGTCAGAAGACACCCAACGAATGGTGGTGATCATTAAATAAGGTGCTAACAAGACAAATTAAAGGTTTCAAATAAAACCAAATTCTCCTAGTGCAAATTAGCTTATTATGGAATAAGTGTGCACTAAGGAAATCACAGCACAGTAATGTACTGACAGGGAGGAGCCTCCAAGACATAACAAGTAGGGGATAGTTGTAATTAAGAATGAACATTAA
>PVKN010036784.1:0-11368 GCA_004027915.1 Capromys pilorides | reverse complement strand
TAGTAAAAGCCCAAATGACTGAACTCCTGTTACCAGCTAAGTACCCTTGGAAATGACTTGTGTGCATTTATCTATGTAGTAAAATACTGTGTAGTGGGATGCCACAGCTTGTATTTTCTCAACTCCTCAGTTCCCTGACATTGCTTCAGAAGCCTGACATTGGCCATGGTAGGAGCATTTACATCAGGAAGTTGGCAAAGGCTAGAGACCAGCGCTTGAGTCAGGGTAAAGCAGTTAATAATGTGGATTGCAGATAAAAATGTCTTGCATTCTGCTAGAAGCAAAGGCTAAGTCTGGCTGAATGGCTACAAACAAAACAACGCGACAGCATCCCATGACAATGAAAGGATGTTGTACATTTTATTATGTGTAAGGTTCAAGTTGTGTATCACTTATATCAGTAAAATTTATCGAAATTTTCTCTTTTTTTCATGCATATTTGTGTCTATCTATCTGTTTCTCTCCAAGTTTAGAGAGCTAGCTACTGTGACCATGCTCATCAGATGGAGATGTAGTGTACGTGTGTTTCCATCACATCAACCCTAAATCTGTCTTTTGGAAAGAAAGTGACTTATTTCCTTCTCCGTATGAAAGACTGGACCCAGCTTCTACCTAGTGAACACTTACTGTTTGGTCCAGTCAAGCGACAGCTATTCCTGCGTCTTATTTTTGTCTTGCTGTCACCAGGAGTAGTTAACTAGCAAGCCCTTAACAGCACTGTGTTCCAGGTATACACAGAGGGTGCTTTATCTGCATTTCAGTCTTCACTCACCTCTGTGAAGTTGATCCTAGTGTGAGAACCGGTGTTATTGGTGGGAAGATTGAGGTTGTGTCATTATTCAGCAATGAGAAGGAAATTTCTTATTTTATTTTTTCTTCATGTATGTATTTGGTACAGGGTCTCACTATGTGGCTCACACTCGTCATGATCTTCCTGTTTTCAGTCTCCCCAGCACTGGGATAACAGGTGTGCGTCACCACATCCAGACTTGGTTGCTGGCTCAGCATGCCCTGGAGGTGGGGCTGGCGTGGTGTGTCAGACTGGTGGTCCAACCCTAGTCCATGTGCTTAGTCCACTGAGCTATCTGGCCAGGCCTTGGAAAGGGAGTTTCAACACTGACATTTCTGATTCTTTCTGACTTCTTTATTCTGCCACCATCTTTACTATATGGGCTCCAATAGTCTATACGGAGTGAAAGCCTTCTGTCTCAAAAAAAGATATTCCAGACAATATTTCCTGCCTTACCTTCTCCTGTGCTGTGCAGGGCATGAGGAAATTCACATGGAAATTCCACAAAGTGGCCTCTGGAATTCAGTCTGAGTAGAAATTCTCAGGTGACAGGGTGTCCAGGTGTGGGCAGTAGCAAGCACGGTAGTTCCAGAGTCAGAAGATTTGCTCTTACAAGCTTTCATCACAGCTGACTGCTAGGTGGCTTCACCTGCTCTGAGGCTGGGACACTCATTTCTTTTTTATTTCTTATACTCGTCTCCTAGAGCTTCCTTGAGGAATTCATTGCTCCTCCTTCTCCCCAGTGATTTTGACAGGAGTTGGACTCTGATGCAGAACTCCAGCAGCAGACGCCTCCAGTCGGGCGGTGCTCACAGATGATGCAGTGCCCTTTAGTCTTCTCTAGAGAAGAAGCTCCAATCCCAGCCCCCATGGCAGTGTGTGCTGTCAGCTAACAGACCTCAGGTAGGACCTCAATGGGCTTCTGACAGTTACTCGACACTGCGGCTCGTCAAAGACTTCACAGTGAGGTTTTGGAATCTAAGATAAGCTTCAAATCTTTGGTACTTTATGATCCTAAAAGTCTCCTTTTCCCAAACTCACTCCTAAGCAGGCCCAAGTTCACAAGCATCTCGGGCACAACTGACAGAAACAGAGATAGTTTAAGAATTCTGGTTCTTGGGGCTGGCGAGATGGTTCAGTGGTCTAAATCTCCTGCTTAGGAAAGTTCAGGCAACCGCAGGGACCGCAGTTCAATCCTTGGTACCACGTGCTGCACCAGCCCCACCCCTAGGGCAGGCTGAGCTATCCATTAAAAAAAAAAAAAATTCTGGTTCTCTTCCCCTTCCCATTTTCTCCCTCTTTTCACTTACCAAGCTCGTTTCCTTGCCTTCTGCTTGCAAATGAGGGCACTAATTAAGGGAAAAGTCAGAAGTAATGCTCATCCGCATCTCTGAAGCAAAGAGAGGCTCCGATGAAGCAAGACAGAGCAGAGGTCTGCTGCTGATGGGGAAGAGATCCTTCTGTTCCCCAATAATGCAAAATAAAGACAAAAAAGAACAAACCAAAAGAAAAAAATGCATACTACATAACGCATAACTAAGCACGTGTGACTAGGATCGCAGTACTTTTCCGCAGAGTGGGAGAGCCACTGTGAATGAGAGAACTCGTCTTCTCAGTGCCCACATGGCTGTGTCTTTTGTTTAGAATCCTATAAATATTGAACCAGGTCTCTCCTTGAATGGGCTACCGCTCCAAGAGTGGAGAGCAGGTTCTGTGGGGGTAAACATCTCACCATGGCAACCGTAAGGGTTATTTTCCTGCCCACCAGCTGTTGTCCGTGCCAGGCACAGAGTAAGCACCCTGAGCATGTGACAGCCTTTTTCCTTCCAAGGCCACCTCCAGGAAGGAAGTAGTGGGTTTGCACTTGGGGAGCCTGAGGTGGGGAAAGAGCTAAGGCCACTTGCCCGGTGCTCTGCTGATGGCTCAAGGCTGGGCTAGGGCTGATGCTCCAGTGTCTCATTCTGCAACCTGGGTGCTTAGCCTCATGCCCAGGGCCTGGAGAGTCCTAGAGACAGTGCAGCACTCTTGTCTTCTTACCACTACCACTTCCACCCTCGTGCAGGTAGGTGGGTGGTGGCAGTGGTGGTGGAAATGGTGGCTGTGATCTGTTCTCCCTTCCTGAGTCTCACTCTCCCTACTTCCAACAGAACCAACCTCGTAGGGTCTTGTGACCAGGGAAAAAGCACCAGTGGAGCCCCAAAGCCAGATCTGGCAGGCAGCCAACAGTGGGTAATCAGTAACAGTGATTTGTGTACCAGTTCTGTTGTAAAACAGTGCCTGGTCTTCAGTAAGCCAATTGTAGACACAAAGAATATAAGAATGATTGTGGAAATTCCATTCATCGGACACTCACTCTCTTATTTATTCCTGTATTCATCTATTCAGTGAACATTGGTTAAGCCTCCATTCTGGTGAGAGGCATTTTCTCTGGTGCTTTGTGTGTTGCTTTAAAAAATAAGCAAAAACAATCAGAAGTTTTTATTGTGTGTTCAGCATGATGTCCAAGATGTGTTTTTGGCCTTTAGGACCTCAAATTTTGATGCTGCCTTCTGTATTTCAGATACTGGATTAGACTTGAGGATTGGCTAAAAACACTCCTGATCATGCTAGGGATGTGGGGTTGGTGCTCAAGCCGAGAGTCAGCATGAGGCCTTGCAAGGGGTGTGAACAGAATGCTCAGAAGAGAAAGGAGGATTCAGTACATGAGAGATTTTATCCCACAGGTAACTTGGAGTGTGCTGGGAGAGGAGGGGAGGAAAAGAAGAACCAGAAACGCAGCAGGGTTGAAGTATCAGGTGCAAGGCAGCTGGAGGATTGAGTGTCCAGTTACCCCTTGGAATAGAGCTTTTCTGTTGGCATAGCAACTGCTAAAAAATAAATTCAAGCTGGTACTTCAAAGGATGCCGCAGAGACTGGCCAGGAGTTATTTAAATTGCTGGTTTGTTATGTGTAAGAATTTGCCTAACCTCCCACCTGCAAATGCAGCTCCATGATCCCTTGTTTATCATGCTGATAGGTTTCTCAGGTCATTATCTCCCTTAAACCAGTTTTTTTTCTTTTCTTTTCTTCTTTTGCCCATCTCAAAAACATACCAGGAGATGTGTTGATTTTTTTAGGTTCCCTTGAGATCCCCCAGGCTTCTCTCTTCTTTGGATGAAAATGCTGCGCAGGTGGTGTTTGCAGTGCTCATTCTGCCTTGGGTCCCTGCCCTGAGAAGCAGCAGGTGCAGCCTGCAGCACACCCAGCCTGTCCTGCCCCTGCTGCTTGTGGGATCTGAGAAACCCTAGCCCCTGTGGAGCACAGCAGTACCAGTTACACTGCTCCTTCTAGGCTGAGGGACAAGCATGTGGACATTGACACCGTGACTGTCTTCTAGAGGCAAAAGACCATGCCACAAACCAAGGCCCCATGTCTGCTTTCCCCACCTGACACTTGAGGTGGAGTGAAAAAAACTTATAAAAAGCAAAAAATGACTTAGGGGGATTTATCCCATGAAGGGAGCTGAAACTAACAAGAGTCTTGGTTTCATAGAACACTGGTTGATTTACAAAGCAAAATAAATGCCTTGGTCATTTCCTCTGTTTCTGATGCTAAACATGACATCACACACAACTTCACACACACAATTGCACACACACATGAACATGCACACACATGTGTGTGAACACATGTATGTGTGCACACACACATGCATAGACATAGACACATACACACATGCATGTACATACATGCATGAGAACACAAATGCAGACATGCACATGCATGAACACACATGCAGGCACACACATGTGCAAAAGTGAAAGACATGAAAAGAGACTGGGACAGACAGGCTCTCGAACCAGAAGACTAGAAGTTGTGAGGTTTAGATCAGCTCGTGCTGGGAGAGTGGCTTGGTTTACCTTTCTCAGAAAGGTGAATGTAGCATTTTAGACCCTTAGGCAGGAAAAGTTCCTCTGACCTATGGAGCTCTTAGGGATTCTGCTCACATTCTACTTTCTTTCTCACTGTCTTTCTGAACTTTAGGGCAAATAATTTCCTAAGCCAGCCATTTCTCTGCGTCTTAGAAAACAGAGCTAGATAGAGAACTTGGGTGCTTACATGTTGAGATGTGTAGCATGGGTCAGCTAGCCCACAAGGTCTGCAGGTGGAGTGACAAACTTTCTTCAGGTTTGGTGCCAATGATGAGCAGGAGCTATGCCAGATTCATCTTGGGCGTATACTGTTTGGACACTGTTCTGTGAGCTCTGCTTGCAGTATTCCAGGTAATCCTATCAATGACTGACCTTTCAAGGGAGTTCTTACCTCAGTTCATCTCTCTGAAGACAAAGAACTAATGTCTGTGCAGTAAGTAACTTATACTGGTCCTCAAAGCTACAGACCCACATGTGCAAACATCGTATTGTCTCCTTAGTGTGAGAACCTGAAAGAGAAAAATGGAATCTGAAGGGTACAATAGATACTGGTAAGAGGGAATGAACTTACTGAAAAGGAAAGGGTTACTGAGTTGAGGAGGACAGGAGAGGGAGTTGGGGGGAGAAATTTAGTTGTGTATGCAAGCGGGATGGTTTGGAGAACTGTACTGTGCATTTCTGCCGGTCTTTGGAAAGTAGCAGTTAATGCTTTAATTTGTTTTGTCTCCTTTTTCCAACTGTTCCCTCTCTTTGTCTTCTTAATTTCTTATACATTTCTTTCTTTTTCCAATTTTACATGCACATATCGGATAATACAGATAGCTGGTTAGAAGACAACATTATCTATTACAACAAATACTGTGAGATTCATATTACTCTGTTTAGTGAAACTCTGGATCAGTTATATTTTTTTCCTGTTTTAGTTTTAATTTGTGCTCACTTTAATAATTAAAAAGAAAACAAAAACAAAAAAGAGCTAGAGAGCCTAAAAACTAGCATCTGAACCCCCTACAGTGTAACTGTAGACTAAATCTTCCCAATCAGGGAAAATGTTGCCCCCACACCATGGACATTTGTCCTTTTAAGGATATTTATTTATTGCCAGGAGTTGTTGGAACAGTGCTGCAATTAGCATGGGTAGGTAGAAATGAGAGACCTCAGCAAAGAATTATCAACCCTAGTTGTTGTGAGTGCCACAGCTGGGAAATGCAGCTCTCACGCATTATTTCTTAAGGTCTTGGCACCCAGCGGTCTGCCTGCTTGGGGCACTGAGCAGAGGAGTCACAGACACAGCCACTGGGCAGGGGGAAGGTGAGCAAGCAGGGGTCCACTCTGTTCTGTGTGCCTGAGCAGACTCACCTCAGGGAGGGCAGGGCCCAGGCACCTCCTCACGCTGTTCATCACTTAGGGGCACAAGGGCTGATGATTGAGTGTGAAACTTGAGAACAAAAGTTTCATCTGTGCAGAGTGTGAGCCCCAGTGGGCTGCTGAGCTATCCCAGTTCTACATTTTCTGGTGTGAAGAAACGTTCTCCCCAAAGACCTTTCTTCTGACTTCTGGCTGACATGGACCGGGAGCTCTCTGCATTTTCTCCAAAGAACAGCTGCACAAGGTTTGGCATCTTTGAAGACCATGTGGTGTGGAATGAGAAGAAACCATCTGGGAACAAATTAGTTTCTACCCCAATCCCAACCCTGGTTCTCACCTGTCCCTTGTAGTTCACCTGTATGAGAACTTTTCTTAAAGGTGGTATTAAGGAAGGTTGCCTATAACATAGTAAACCTTTGTGAAAATGTTTTGGCAGATCATTTAAAGGGTATGTCAAGGGGAGAGTTCTTTGAAGAGTCACAAATGTGGCTTACTCTTAGTATTCCTGGAACGAGGCCCCTCTCCTCAAGGACTTGATCAGCCTGACCCAGAGGGCTGAGCTTTCATGCTGCCTCCAAGTTTACTGGATTCATCTGGATTCTCTACTGCCCTTTGAGTTACATGTGGCCATCTGACCAGCAGCCTGGGCATTACCCAAGCTCACTAAAAATGTATCATCTCAGGTCCAACCCAGGTCTAGTGAGCTAGAGTTTGTGTTGCAATGAGGTCCCCAAGTTCCTGATACACATTTATCTATAGAATTCTTCTTTTTCGTATGAAAATTATTCTAAGCACTGTGGTCCAAATGGATGGCTGGTTTCCTCTCTGAACCTCAGATTCGCAATTAGAAGTTATGCCAGAGCAATTGCTCAGCTTCAAAATGCTATGACAGCTCAGACTTATGGATCCAAGTAGTCAGGAGTTGCTCAACACCAGGGATGCACTCTGGGAAATGTATCCAGAGTTCATTCCATGATTGGACAACTAACATAGACTACACTTAAATCAACCCTGGTTATAGAACTTGACCAACCACTCAAGGAGGCGTGCTAATGCAATGAAAATATGGTAAACATGAGATGCCTGAGGCTGCGGTTGGTGCCACCGAGTGTACTGCTTTACAGTAAGCATTGATTTATAAATCTGAGTTGAAGAAGTACTGCCTTGTTACTTTTCTTGCTGCTGAGACAAAATACTCATCACCTGAAGATAAAAGGAGGAAAAGTCTACTGTGGCTCACAGTTTAGTGGCTTCGATCCACAATCACTGGGCTCCAAAGCAGGATGGGGTGGGGGAGGGCACTGCATAAAAGAGACAGTTCATAGCTGGCAGAAGGCATCAGAAGCAGCAATACATAGCCACAGCCCTGTTTCTGTCCCTTAAGTTCTACCCAGGCTATATGTCCTTGGCGTGGGTAGCACTCACACCCAGGGTGGGCCTTCTCTTCAACCACACTCAGCTCTATGCCAATAGAATCAGCGGACTGATTTAATAATCACAAACCCTTAATCCCAGCATCACACATTCTAGACCCAGCCACCTCTGCAAAGCCCCATCTATGCTTGCATGAGGTTTTGGAGGGATATCTAAACAAAAGCCACAAGTACTATACTCTAAAATAATTAAAGCATAGTATAATAAATACAGAATCATAGTCCTTTATTATCATTATCAAATATTAAGTGCTGTGTGTAGTTTTTATGTGTTATATTTTTATTTCTTTTTTTCCTTTTCTTATTTTTTTTAATAAGAAATAACAATATGATAGTTTCAACACACGTTATTAGTGCATTCATAATAACTGATACATTGAATATGGTTGTGCTCATAGTGGTTATACAGAGCACAGGGTGGAGACATGATAAATTTTCTAATCCATATTAGTAGAGGAGGGAAAAAAAAGAAAAAAAGAATTTCTTCTCTTTGTACAAAGAGGGAGTAGTTGTATACATAGTCCAAAGTTCCATAATTGTAGTGGGTTACCAATGAAACTGTCAATATTGGAGGCTGTTTGTATAAGCCTCTTACAGCCCATCATACTAATCTATCTCTGTGTACTATGCCTCGTAAATAAGCTTTTATGCTGGGTGATCAAGGGTAAGTTAAGGCTAGAACTGTATAACAGAACATTCATCTTTTGTATCTTCCAGAGTCAAATCTCCTCAGGATTAACTTTGGAACCATGTAGAGTGCTTTGTAGAACTGTTTCTAGTGTCAGCCATCAGGATGAGTCACGGCCATTGCTTGACCAGTTTGCTCTCTGTGAAAGCCTGAGAGAATGTCCTCTCTCTAGGTGACTCTCCTTAGGCACACTATACTTCATTTATCCCTTTCCTCTGAGATCCCTTAATCTCCTTAAACAGAAAATTTGGGAAACCACTGAGTTATAGGATGTTATAGCAGAGGTTCTCTTACATCTTGAGTCTTCACTGACCTTAAAGGGCTAGGGCCAAGATGTTGGCTATCCTCACAGCCCTTCTTTTTCTCCAGTGTTTGGTCTGTTGACATACATTCTCAACCCTCCAGCAGAGAAGCTTCAGGATACTATTACTCTGTAACATAGGTAATTGAGCTTAACATCACTGTGTTTCTGAGTATCAAACATCTTAGCCTTATCTTGTAATTGGTATTTTCTGTCAATTATTGATATTCTAATAAATCTCTTTAGAATTTGATAAAAGCATTTACACATTTTTACACAGACATTTAGAAATCCAAGGATGTACAAAATTGTAGCCTGTCAAGCGTGTGGCATTTTGCCTACTCTCTTACTCTCACTTAATACCCTTTTTTGTTAACCAACCATTTACTTGAGAGAGAGTATAGCAGTAACTGAGTTTATATTGCAAGCAGTACATATTTAAAACACCAGAACAACACGCATTCCAAGCATAGTTCCAGTGTTGCATGCTGCCATCATCAATGTGAAAAACCTTTTGAAGGTTCCCAGAACCAACATCGAATTCATCCTGCATACATAAGTGTATGGTTTTGCTCTGGCTATGTTTCCTCTCTTTTCTGCTTCCAGTCACTTCATTGTTTAAGCCAAAGACTTTGATTTCCATTCAGCTGTGTTATGCCTTTCCATTTTTATTTTTTCTTTAGATTTCTTACACTAGGGATACTATACGATATTTACACATGTAGGTCTGGTTTATTTCACTTATGAGTATAAGTTCAATATACATCCATTTATATATGAAGTCTTCCAGTTTGTCATTCTTTATAGCTGAGTAATATTCCATTGTATAAAAATACCACATCTTTTTCACCCATTCTTCAAATGATGGCATTTTGGTTGTTTCCAAGATTTGGGTATTACAAATTGGGCTGCTATAAACATAGGTGCACAGATATCTCTATGGTATGATGTTTCCAGTTCTTCTGGGAAAATTCCCAGTAGGGAGATAGCTGGATTGAATGGGATTTCCAGTTTTAGTTTTTTAAGGAGCCTCCACACTGCTTTCCATAGTGGTTGCACCAATCTGCATTCCCACTAGCAGTGGAGAAGTTTTCCTTTTTCCCCACAGCCTCTCCAACACTTGTTGTTGGTTGATTTCTTTATAGTAGCCATTCTTTCTGGGGTGAGATGGTATCTAAGTGTTGTTTTAATTTGCATTTCACGAATGGCTAGCGATGTGGAGCATTTCTTCATGTACTTATAGGCTTGCTGAATTTCTTTCTCTGAGAAGTTTGTATTCATCTCGGATGCCCATTTCTGGATTGGGTCTTTGAATTTTGGGACCCTAATGGTTTTTAGTTCTTTGTAAATTCTAGATAGGAGACCTTTGTCTGAATACTCATTAGTTAAAATCTTTTCAAAATTTGTGGGTTGTCTTTTCACTCTGTTGGTGATTTCTTTTGATGTGCAAAAACTTCTTAGCCAAAAGAGGTTCCATCTATTCATGTTTTAAGTGTTAAACGTGCATTTTGATTTTTGTCCATGAACTTTTTGCCTACTCCAATGTCTTCGAGGATTTCTCCCACTTTCTCTTCTGGGAGATTTAATGTTTCTCTTTTAATATTTAGATCTTTAATCCATTTATACTTTAGTTTAGTGCATGGTGATAGACTTGGGTCAACTTTTAGTTTTCAAAATGTAGAGAGCCAGTTTTTCCAGCACCATTTGTTAAAGATGCTATCTTTCTTCCAGTAAGTGCATTTGTTCCCTTTGTCGAAGATAAGTTGGCTGAGTGTGTTTGTATTTGCTTCTGCATCTTCTAATCTATTCCATTGATCCTCAGGTCTATTACAATGCTGATTTTATTACTGTAGCTTTGTAGTATAACTTTAGACATTACAACTAGAAATTGTAATGCCTCCTGCCTTACCTTTGTTACGTAGAATTGTGTTTGCAATTCTGGGTCTTTTTTAATTCCAAATAAATTTTAGGAATGATTTCTCCAGGTCTGTGAGGTATGTTGATGATATTTTGATAGGAATTGCATTAAATCTGTATAACAATTTAGGGAGTATGGCCATCTTGACAATGTTGGTTCTTCCTATCCAGGAGCAAGGAATATCTTTCCATTTTCTGAAGTCTTCTAGCATCATTTTTTTCAGAGTACTGTAGTTTTCATTGAAAAGGTCTTTTACTTCCTTAGTTAGATTAATTCCTAGGCATTTAATTTTCTTTGGTGCTATCATAAAAGGTACTGTTCTTCTAATTTCTGTCTCCGTGTGTTTGTTATCTGTGTAGAGGAATGCTATTGACTTTTGTGTATTGACTTTGTAACCTGCTATGCTACTGAATTTGTGTATTAATTCTAGTAGCTTCTAGGTGGAGTTTTTTGGGTCTTCCAAGTAGATTATCATGTCATCTGAAAATAGTGATAGTTTTACTTCTTCTTTACCTATTCTTATTTCTTTTCTTTCTCTCTCTTCTCTAATGGTTGTAGCTAATGATTCCAGAACTATCTTGAATAGGAGTGGTGATAGAGGACATTCTTGTCTTGTTCCGGATTTGAGAGTAAAAGACTTCATTTTTCCCCCATTTAAAATTATGTTAGCTGTTGTATTGTCATAGATGGCTTTTATCAGGTTGAGGTAGAGGCCCTCTAATCCGATTTTCTGTAGTACTTTGAACATGAATTAGTGTTGAACTTTGTCAAAAGCCTTTTCTGCATCAATTGAGACAATCATGTTTTTTTTTGGTTTTGGCTCTATTGGTATAGTGTATTGTATTTATAGATTTGCGTATATTGAATCATCCTTGCATCCCTGCGATGAATCCTACCTGGTCATGGTGTATAATCTTCTTGATGAGTTGTTGTATTCTATTGATGAGGATTTTATTGAG
>PVKN010036783.1:0-11373 GCA_004027915.1 Capromys pilorides | reverse complement strand
TATATTGCTCATTCAAGGATTCCATCATTTTTCTATTCTCCTCAATTTTTTTATCAGCATACACTTTAGAAACACTTAGTAATTCTTTTCTTATAGTTATAATTTCTTTATTTCAGCAATTATTTCTGATCTGATTTCTTCTATACCTTTCTGCAGTTATTTTTTTTTTTTTTTTTCTTTTTGAGACAGGGTTTCGCTATGCAGTTCAGGCTAGCCTTAAGCTCACTTTTGTAGCCCAGGCTGGTCTCGAACTCACACCTCCTGTCTCAGCCTCCCGAACGCTGGGATTATAGGCATGCACCACCACACCTGGCTCGCTGCAGTTATTTCTTTACTTCCGAGGCTATTATTTCAGAGATTTCAGGAGTGTGGCTTTCAATTTCTTCAATGCTATTGTCTCCTGCATGTGTTCTGGGTGGGCTCAGGGCCTAAGGCTGCATTTTGCTCCTTCTCTTTGCCATTTTGTGTAGCATTTCCTCTGAACTTTGGTGTAGAGCCTTGGTGTAGTAGTTGCCTTAGCTCCTACCGATATTATTACCCAAGGGAGATGATGTGGTTAAGGCAGTTGCAGTTTTGTATTTATGATGCTACCATTAGCATTACTAATAATGGGTAGTGAGATTTAGCACTTGCCAAACTTTTGTAATTAATTGATTTGTATTTTAGACCCCAAGGGCCAGCATCCTGACTAGCTAAGCAGATATAAAATTGGGAATTTGTATTTAAAGTAGTTTCCCTGAGTTCTGTCTGATCACTTCCTCTTGATGTTCCTGGAGACCTTCAGGAAGACTTTCACCCTGGTTACCTGTTGCCCCCTCTCTCTTGCTCAAGAGAGAGGGGAGAGGAGAGAGAAGGGGGAGAGAGGGGGAGAGAGAGGGGGAGAGAGAGAGAGAGAGAGAGAGAGAGAGAGAGAGAGAGAGAGAGAGAGAGAAAGTGTGCTCGATATCCCCCACTGGGCAGCTGTTCTGTTCCTGGATTAGCTGGCTAGATCTCACTCCTAGCCACTCACCCTGTGGGGAGTTCTAGTGCAGAGTTCCACACCAGGCCTGGCCACTGGCTGGAGTTGGTGGATGGGGATCCCGAGTTGGTAGACTGGAATGGGGCCTGGCCACTGGCTGGAGTCCCATTTTTATTCTTTCTTGCTTTCTTCTTCTTCTTTTTTTTTTTTTTTTTTTTTGTATTTTAGGGAAGGGTCTACAGGGGTGTTCAGGACCTCATTACTAGATCAGACTCATAGTGATCCACTTCTCTACAGTCTCCCAAGAGCTGGGATTATAGGCGTGCGCCACCACACCCAGTCTCAACTGCTGTCTCAGCGCACCCTGGGGGGTGGGGCCAGCACAGCAGGCCCAGGGATCGAACCCCTGGTCCTTGTGCCTGCTTGCAGGCGACTTAATCCATTGAGCTATTTGGCCGGGCCTTATTTTTTTTAAATAAACTTTGCCACTGTTTTTTGTTTTTCTCCTTTTGTTCAACTCTTTGAGATGGGATCCTGAGATCCGACTCCAGAAGAGGCGAGCAGCCAGAGGCGAGTGCAGAGCCTTTGACTTAGGGTGATCTCAGCCTGGCCTTGCACTAAGTGTGCAGACCTCCTTGGCGTGTGGCATTATTTTGCCTTTCCCTGATTACTTTCGGTGACAAGGAACTCACTGTCTTAAAGACAGCTGGTGCTATCTGGTGGCACACATTTATAATCCCAGCTACTGGAAGCCATGGCCGCTGGGGGCCAGCGTGGGCTCCACAATGAGGTCAAGGCCAGGCTGAGATATGTAACAAGAACACGTCTCAAAACCAAACCAAACCAAGCCAAACCAAACTAAACCAAACCAAGCCTACCCAGCCCAATCCAACCCAAAAGGCAGCTTTTTGTGTGAGGTAAGGGAACAGTAACATTAGGGTTTGACTGCTATAAGGTCATCTTGCACACTGTTCTCTAAAAAGAGCCAGAAATATACTTGGTTAGCACTGGCAAACCCAACCAAGACCACTAGCAAAAATACCCTCAAGGTGGTGAGGAAGATGAACAATTGTGAGACACTGTTCATTTTCCTTACAAGCTGGTAAAATATATCTTGGGCTCTTGCTTTCAATTATGAATAGCTGGTTTGGTTTTATTTTAGTTTATCTGTAGTTGCCCGGGAAAAAGCTTTTATTAATGACACAAACACATCTTCCTCTCCAATTTTAACATAAGGCCAGTCACGGCTAATTTACCAGGTTGCCTTCTACCAGCTGTATTGGTAATATAGACCCCTATGCTATACTTTGGCTTGCTTAGGAGTTAGGTCTACCTTAAGATCTTTTAAATTTATTCTTAAAGCTGGCATTCAAGACAAATTAAGGTGTAACTAATAACTCTTCACACATCCTAGGGTATTCTGTGTCCTAGCCAAAAATAGCATTTCATTTGGGAGAAAAGGAAGAAAACCTTCCTCCAGTCAAAGAGAATATTTACCATTTTCTTTTCATAAAAAAGTTTTTCTTTTAGTTTGTTTTGTTTAACTAAACCCATTACAGAATAGATATTTGAAGAGTATTCTAACTTGTCTTACAGCCCTTATGGGTAGCTAGTATATCCTCTACTTCAGAATTTCTTTGTCATCATTTATTAACACTTATACCACTTACCTCTTGTTATGGAAGACAGGTACTTTTAGGGGATTCAGCTTAAGTTTTGATTTAAGTTCTGAAACTGCCATGTGGCCAGTGACTGGGTCTGGAATTCAGAAGACGTGATTAAGGATCCATTTACAGGTTTATTCATCCGTATTCTTTCCCAGCTTTCCCAGCTCAAGGAATGGAACTACACGCAATTTATGTTAAAGCTACGTGCGGAGTTGGAAGTTCCCAGCTGTGGAAATTTCCTTTATTTTCCTCAGATTTTGCAAGAAAAACGTGTTACTGCTCCCCTTTTCAAATACTGTAGTGTGGCTCTTCTGCTACACAAAAATACAAGGGTATTAGGCCAGGAACAAAGAACTGTGTGTGCTCACTTAAGTGCATGTGAAATGTAAAATACTGAATTTCGAGTGTGTAGGATGGGTGGAGGAGGATGTGCAGGGGCCCACAGTCTGCATTACCCAAGATGTGTAAATCCTAAATGCACGGCGGGGTGACGGCAGGCAGCAGCACTGTCCTGCGTATTGCGATGTGCTGAGAGAGCGAATCCTAAGCGTCATCGCTCCCCCGCCCCCTGCTGTGAAATGGTGGCTATGCTAATTAGCTTGATTGCGTGGCCAAATCATACAGTCGTGTCATGAGACAGACAAAGCGTCCCAGAAATACATGGAGAAAGTTACCAAGGCAAAAATAACTTTTATGACCCAGAACATTTCAAATCATAATTGGTGAATGTTAGAGCATTTTACATGTCTGCCCACTCGCTTCTGCCTTAGGTTTTCTCGGGGTTTCCTTCTGGGACGCAGCGACACCGCCACTCCTTCTGTTCCCGGGGTCTGTCTGAGGGCAGGAGTGGGCGTGGAACGCAATGCTGCTGGCTACTCTGGGCCTTCTTGGGTCAACTGCTTCCCTACAACTATGGATCTAGTGTTCCCTCTCCCACCTTGCATGGTCTGACCAGGGCTGCTGGTTGGCTTCCCCTTTGTTCATTTCTTTCTTTTTTTAAAATTAATTAATTAATTTATTTTTGTATTATGGTTGGCTCAGCTGCCCTGGGGCTGGGGCTGGCACGACATGTGGTGCTGGGGATCGAACCGCGGTCCTTCCATTTCCTAAGTTTTCCTAAGCAGGTGCTTTAGACCGCTGAACCATCTCGCTGGCTGCCCCTTCGTTCATTTCATGGCTCCAGTGGAGTGACCCACGAGTGTGATGCACACCTTTAATCCCAGCATTGAGGCAGAAGGATCGTGAGTTTGAGGCCAGCCTGGGCCACGTAGCAAAATTCTGACTAAACAAAAGTAGACTCTTCAGTGGCTCACCAACAAGGAGACTGGGTCCCGAACAGGGATGTGGAACAATAAGTACTATTAAACCACAGAGAAAAAAGTTTCTTGATGTGTGATTAGAATTCATTTTTCTCAAGTCTTTACTTCAGAACCCAGAGTACAGCTGTTTCTAAACAGCTGCATTACCGAAATTCTGAGCCTAGAGCCACCCGTAACCCCACCGTTATCCCTTCCTACCACAGAGCCGGGAACTCTGGAGATGTTCAAGTTAGCTGCTTGAAAGTGGCTTTGAAATTATCCTTACGGTTGAAAATAATCATAATTTAAAAAAATAACTTCAATCTCTCAAAGATATGAGGGAATATTTTCTTTTTAAAAAAGGGTTCAGCTTACAATGGTACAAATTGCGCTATTTCCCTACTCATAAGCTGTGCCACTCACCACCTGGGGCCTCCATCAGCCCAAGAGCCCCACTGAGCAGGGTTTGTGCCATCACGCAACTGTGACCTCACTGATGGCTGATGGTCCAGGCCCTGGGGGGTACCTACAGGCTCCTTCCGGTACCACAGGACCACAAAGCAAGCAAACCATGACAGAAACTCCAAGCCACAGCATTGAGACTAAAAAGAAGGCAGAAAAGTCGCTTGCATAAGCTTACAAACGTCAGTATGAGGGAGAAAAGTGACCTTAGAAAGCAATTAAAGCTGGTCTTGGTGGTGCACACCTGT
Source organism: Capromys pilorides (assembly GCA_004027915.1). NCBI lineage: Eukaryota > Metazoa > Chordata > Mammalia > Rodentia > Capromyidae > Capromys > Capromys pilorides. The sequence goes on along the minus strand of PVKN010036783.1, from coordinate 6,740 downwards.
CATCCCAGCCCTTGGAAGGCTGAGGCAGGAGGATTGCTGCAAGTCTGAGGTCAGCCTGGGCTACATGGTGAGTTGGAGGCCAGCCTGGACTACATAGAGACCCTGTCTCAGAAAACCAAAACAACAACAACAACACACACACAAAAAAACCCAAAACTGGTTGTGTTAAGCAGCTATTATTCATGATCTGATCTTTCATGGCACTATCATACTCTAGCACAGGAGTTAGATTCATGTGGTTTTGATTTGTTGCCCTGGTGACTTATGCGCTCATGGCCATTTTTATGTCTTCTGTCAAGAACTATCTATTGCTATCCCTCTTCCATTCAAAACTTCAGGTTATGGTGGAGCTCCCCTCCCCTTGGGAAATACGTTCCAAGACCCACAGTAGACGCATGAGGCAACACTACCAAATGCCATATATACTACGCTTTTTCCTCTATGTATACGAGGATCGAACTCAGGACCTTCTGCGTGCCAGGCAGGCACTTGTGCCACTGAGCTATTTCCCTAGCCGAGAGTAAGCGAGGCACGATAATATTTTCTTCCATTATTAAGACGCACAGCTAAGCACAGCTGCTGGCACCCTGAGCTTAGCTAGTCACGCACGCACAGGCCAGGGCCTCTAGAAGAGCGGCGTTCTCTCAGTGGGGCGTGATTAAAGGTTTCCTATTGCTGCTCCATGAGTTTCTTCATTATGAGTATGATTCAACTTTATTCCCATCCTTTCAAACTTGGTACAAGGAGACCACAGGAGAAGAAAAAGGATAGGTTTAATTTACAGATTAATTCAACAAATATTTACTAAAGATTTTCTATATTAAAAGGTCAACAAAATTAAAATGGGGGCCATGATAGTTCCTATTAAATGGGGTTGGAGGGAAAGGAAGAAAATAAATTTTTTTTTCTTTTTTTAAAGAAGCCAAATCTTGTTATGTTTCTCAGGCCAGTCTCAGCTCCTGGGTTCATGTCACTCCGGCTCAGCCTTCTAAGTGGCTACTGTACCCAGCTAGAAGCAACAATGTTATTCTTTATCTCTAGTTGAGGTAAAAGCTGTATTACGTGAAACTACCATGGTACGGGCATTAAGTAGTTAAATAGTTACATAGTACAGGTGGATTTGCTGTGTTGTGCTGCTGGCCCACAGCACACTTCCAGCTTGCGGAGCAGGGACTCTGCACATTAAGTACTGTTATGGTTTGTGTCTAGGTGTGTCCCCTAAAGCCTCATGCAGTCATGGGGCAGCTTCTGGAATTTGTAATTGATTAATGTGCAGATGGGTACCGCACCTCGATTTGCATTTCAACATAAGGTAGGAAGAGAAGTTAGCTGCTTGAGCTGCTGCTAGCTCTCCCAGCTCTCTTGCTCTTGCCCACCGCCATGGAAGGCTGCCCTCTCCCGTGTGCCTCTCTGCCTTGAAGCCAGCTGAATGTGGACTGAAACCTCCAGTAACTGTGAGCTAAGTAAACCCTTCCTTCCCTCACTTTGCGTGTCGGGTGTTTGTCCCAGCAATGAGAGCAGAGTAACTAAGGCAAGCACCCCCGCATCCCCTTGCTTCTGGCCCCTGCCAGCCACCTTTGCCGTTTCTTGCCACCCGGCCCCTGTGGATGTCTTACCTAAGTGAAACCATACAGCATTTGTCTCTCTGGCTGATTTCACACCTTAGTGGCTCGGGGGTGGCGAATCAAATAGCATGCACCCAGGGACAAAGGGGTGACTCGGGTCCACGGCAGGATGGGAGGGAACCGGGCATGGGCACGCTTCTCGGCATAGCGTGTGATTGAAAGCTTATGACTTATCTACATCTGGAATTTTCCATTTAATATATTGGACTGCAGCTGGCAGCAGGTGACCGATACTGTGGAAAGCAAAACCACAGATAGAAGAGGAATAACTGTGTGTCTTTTTAATTGTTGCATTCTAAGGGATCGTCATGCATGGTGGATACTAAATTCTTATTGGCAATGTTGTCTCCTGTCTTGTATGTTGTCTTTCACTTTCTTAATGGTGTCTTTTCAATGACAAAAAGTTATTCCCATGATTTTAAAGCTGAAAAAGAATAAGAGAGTGAAGAAATTATCAATTAAATCTGTGATGAGCCTTTTGCTTTCTTCAACCAAGTCGTCTAGGAGCAGTGTCAGGAATGGCTGCTTTCTAGGCTGAGCTGCGGTAGCAGACAGATAAAAATGGAAGCGAGGGTGCGGGACCGCAGGCCTCGGCGACAGGGCACCTGCTCACCAGGGGCGCAGAGCAACGCAGCCTGAAAGGGCGACAGGAACTCAGAAGCACAGAGCCGGTGGCATCAGGCACCACGTGGCTCATAGACACAGGGTGCAAGGTCACAAGACTGTTAGGAACAATAGCTAAGAGATTAAAAACCAGAAGTTGAAGTAGTGACTCTTCTTTCTTTTCCTACAGTGCTGGAAAGTGAGTTTAGGGGTCTTCACTCTGATTTGCCTCCTAAGCCCTTTGGATTTTTAAGGTTGGTTTTTTTTTTTTTTTTGAGGCCCGGTCTTGCTCTGTCCTTCATGCTGGCCTCAAACTCACAGTGACCCTCCTGCCTCAGCCTCGCTGGGATTACAGGCATGCACCACCATCTCAGAGGCTTCTTTTGCCCTAAAAGTATTGAACTCCAAAGATGAAGAATTGAAAGCACAGAGGCTGAATTGGAATTAAGACTATTATTTTTTTTAAAGAGTATTCTTTTATAATTCATTCCTCTCTTCCTTCCTTCCTTTCTTTTTTAAACTTTATTTATATTATGGCCAGCTCAGCCTGCCCTGGGGGTGGGGGTGGGGCTGGCACAGCATGTGGTGCCAGGGATCGAACCCCGTCCCTCCAGTTGCTTAAGCAGGTACTTTGGACTGCTAATCTATTTTGCCAGCCCCCTCTCTTCCTTTCAAAATGTGGGATAGGTCCATCAGCCACAGCAACCATTGAAGAACAGTAGCCATGGCCATGGGCCTCAACAAGGGCCACAGGGTGACTAAGAATGTGAGTAAACCGAGGCACAGCCACCGCCACGGACGCCTCACCAAACACACCAAGTTTGTGTGGAACGTGATCCGGGAGGTGTGCGGCTTAGCCCCCTAACACGCGGCATGCCATGGAGCTGCTCAAGGTCTCTCAGGACAAACTGGGCATGGAAGGGGCCGGGAGATAGCTCCGTGGCACAAGTGCCTGCCCGGCAAGTGCAAGGTCATGAACTCGAACCCTGGTCCCACAAAATAAATAAATAAAAAAATAAAAAATTAAATAAATAAATAAAAGAACAAGAGAGTAACTATAATTATACACTGCACATGGTTATCTGTAGCTCCTCGGGATACAGGATGTAAACATGGCATGCTGTCCAGACAGTGGTAGCACAGACCTTTCTTGTCAGTGACCTAAGGGAAACTAGCTTCTCGCTTCCTAGGCACTAGTTGGCTGGGGGTGATCTTGCACATTACATGTAGCATAATGAATATATATCATAATGAATCTATATATATTATATACACATTATATAAATTATATATATTTTTTCTTTCTTCTCCCTCCTCCCTTTTCTCTTCCCCCATCATAATTCCTCTTTTTTAAAGAGTTTTTTCTCAATTCACACTATCTATTGTACATCTTGGGTCCTGTTTACTTGCCCAGCTTCTCACACTGGCGAGACTACATGATGTTTACACACGTGGGTGTGTTTTATTTCACTTACGAGTACCGTCTCGAGTTGCATCCATGTACCTATAGAGGTGTCCAGTTTACACGTCGTTATGGCTGAGCAGTGCTCCACTGTATAAAAAGAACACAGCTTTGTATCCTCTCCCCGGTTGACGTGCATTTGGGTTGTTTCCAATATTTAATTATTACCGCTGGTGCTGCTGTAAGCACGGGTGCACATATATTGCTGTGGTGTGCCATTTTTAGTTCTTCTGGAAAAATATCCAGAAAGGGAACAGGTGGGTGGGATGGGATCTCTCCTCCTGGTTTATTCAGGGATCACCATCCCGATTTTCATAGTGGTTGCACCAGTCTACATTCTCCCCAAAATAGAGAAGAATTCCTTTTCCCTCACAGTCTACCAGCATTTGTTATCAGCTGACTTCTTGGGATAACTGTTCTTTCTGGAATGAAGTATAATCTCTGGGTCCTTTTAATTCACATCTCTTGGATGGCCAACGATGAACAGTTTTTCAGGTATCTACTTGCCATTTGTATTTCTTCATTTGATTTTTTTTTTTTCCCCATTTACTCTCTTTATTTTCAGGAGGAGTTGAAACAGATTTTGTGTTTTTCTTTTTCCCCTAAACAAGTAAAACCAACTTAGCTATAGAAATGTAGCAAAGTAAAGGGACAGTGCAAGAACCCAAGAAGCAAAGGTTAGGGGAGAAGAGGAGGGCGGAGTGCACACAGAGGTCATCTGGTTCCCCTGCTCAGGACAGCCTCCTCACAAGGGGAGCACAAGGACCCCGCTGCAAGAGGATGTTTCCCCCCAACATCTGAGAAGGTTTCAACTTAAAGCATAAGATTAAAAAGATAAAGAAAAAAATAACCAAAAAAACCTACATAACCCCAAGAACCACCCAGCCATAACCACCTTCCTTAATCAATCATAAGCGTTTCTTTCATTTTATAAAAAGATTAATAAAAAATATCGAAAGATTATCTTCTCATGGTATATTTGTAAAGATAATAGAATTCAGAAGTATCTGACGGCCGGCGAGATGGTTCAGTGGTCTAAAGCGCCTGCTTAGGAAAGCTCAGGCAACTGCAGGGACTGCGGTTCGATCCCCAGCACCACATATTGCACCAGCCCCACCACCAGGGCAGGCTGAGCCAGCCATAAAATAAATAAATAAACAAGCAAACAAACAAACAAACAAAAGAAGTATCTGAGAACTAGCCAGAACCTGTCCTCGGGTTTCTGCCCCTGTTGCTGAGAATTAGCAGGACTGGAAAGTTTGGGATCTTGGAGCTGCTGGTTGGGAATGGGAGGCCCAGCCTGGGAGAGAAGCGTGTTCATCTCAGCCACCTGTGTCTGGGTTGGGTCTTTGAATTTTGGAGATCTGATTTTTTTTTTTCAATCCTTTTATGTTTTACGTATAAGTCTTTTGTCTGAGGGATAATTGGTTATAATTTTTTCCCATTCAGTGGGTTGTGTTTTCACTCTGCTGGTGATATCTTTTGCTGAGTAAAATGTTTTTAGCAAGATGACATTCCATTTGCTGATTCCCCATAGTATAAAATCAGCATGGTACTGGAAAAAAATAGACTGAAGGACCAGTGGGACAGATTAGAAGATGTACACACAACTGCAAACACACTCAGATACCTTATCTTTGACAAAGGAACCACTTATGTTCATTGGAAGAAAGACAGTCTCTTCAATAAGCGGTGCTAGAAAAGCTGGCTTTCCACATGCAGAAAACTAAAACTAGAGCCATGTCCAACAGCTTGCAAGAAATACTAAAGTCAAAATGAATCAAGGGTTTAAATATTAAAAAATAAACACTAAATCTACTGGATGAGAAAGTAGGTAAAAGTCTTGAAGACAGGTGTAGGCAGAGAGTTTGTGAATCGTCAAAACTTCATGTACGGTTTTTCTTTTTGTTTCTTTTTTGGCTGGCTCAGTGTCTTAGTTACTTTTACTCGTTGCTGGGACAAATACCTGACACTCAAAATGAAGGAAGGAGAGGTTTATTTAGCTCACAGTTGCTGGAGGTTTCAGTCCATATTCGCCTGGCCCAAGGCTGAATGGAATAGGGCAGAGGGCATCCAGTTCATGGCAGCAGAACAACCAAGGGAGCCGAGAGCAACAGCCCTTTAAAAAGTCCCTTTGTGCTCAGTCACTCTGACATGGGCCCATTGTGCCTTAGGGTGGAACCAATCATACCCCAGGATGGGCCCCTGATCCCGCGCTAGGGAGGAGCCAATCATATCCTAGGCAGGCCCAGTTCATGCTCCAGGGAGGAACCAATCGTAACACAATCCTAGTGGATCATGACTCATGTCTCAAACTCTAGAAGTCCCCGCCCCATGATAGCATGAGGCTTTGGGGGGACAACTAGACATAAACCATAACACTCAGCCTGCCTTAAAGATGGGTCTAGCACAGCACGTGGAGCTGGGGATTGAACGTCGGTCCTGTGCGCCTGACTGAGTTTGCTCAAGGGGGCGCTTTAAACAACTGAGCTACCATGCAAGCCCCCATGTAAGGTTTTCCTCAGTGTGTGTTAGAGTTTCTATTCCCCCTGAGGGCAGTTTTACAGGTTCTCACACAGAACTTGGCAGTCCAAGCACCGCTGAGGGCCAGGTCACTCCTATATTTTTATTGCTGTGTGACAGAAATCCCAACAGGTCTTGAGGTTGTTTATTTTGGAGTGTTATTTTTGTGCTAGGTAACTGAAATTCATCTTTTTTTCTTAGAAAAATAGAAATGAGGATTAAAAATGGCAAAATAGGTCAGTAAGCCAGTCCAGTGGACTAGTGCCTGCTTAGGCAAGCACAGGGGCCACGGCTCAAGCTCCCACCACAGACCATGCCGGCCACGCCCTGGGGTGCGCTGAGCTGGCCATGGAGACTGGGCGTGGTGGTGCACACCTGTAATCACAGCACTGGGGAGGCTGAAATAGGAGGATCACTAGAGTCTGAGCTGTGTAGTGAGACCCTGTACCAAATACATAAAAAGAAAAAAAGTGGCAGAGTAAAGATGGAAGCGAGATAAAGCCTCTCAGGGACCTGGAGCCAAGATA